>JASTWF010001600.1:27652-70891 GCA_030390025.1 Squalus acanthias | reverse complement strand
AGAAGGAGCTTTACTATGTATCTAACCCGTGCTGTACCTGCCCTGGGAGTGTTTGATGGGACAGTGTAGAGGGAGCTTTACTCTGTATCTCACCCGTGCTGTACCTGCCCTGGGAGTGTTTGATGTGACAGTGTAGAGGGAGCTTTACTTTGTATCTAACCCGTGCTGTACCTGCCCTGGGAGTGTTTGATGGGACAGTGTAGAGGGAGCTTTACTCTATATCTAACCCGTGCTGTACCGACCCTGGGAGTGTTTGATGGGACAGTGTAGAGGGAGCTTTACTTTGTATCTAACCCATGCTGTACCTGCCCTGGGAGTGTTTGACGGGACAGTGTAGAGAGAGCTTTACTCTGTATCTAACCCATGCTATACCTGCCCTGGGAGTGTTTGATGGGACAGTGTAGAGGGAGCTTTACTCTGTATCTAACCCGAGCTGTACCGGCCCTGGGAGTGTTTGATGGGATAGTGTCGAGGGAGCTTTACTATGTATCTAACTCGTGCTGTACCTGCCCTGGGAATCTTTAAAATAAATATAAACTAAAAGGCTCCTGAAATGTTAATGCTGATGACGCGAGGTCTTGAATATCGAGGGGAGGAAGTTTTGCTCCAGCTGTACAAAGCCCTGGTTAGACCACATCTGGAGCACTGTGGACCGTTCTGGGACCCGCACCTTAGAAAGAATAGATTGGCCTTGGAAGGAGTGCAGTGCAGATTCACCAGCATGTTACCAGGTCTCCAAGGGTTAAACTATTGAGAGTTTACAGAAATGAAGCTTGTATTCCATGGATTATAGAAAGTTGAGGCTGATTTGATTGAGGTTTTGAGGATTTTGGAACAATTGCGAGGGTTGATGGAGAGAAACTCTTTCCACTGGTGGGGAGTCTGGGACCAGGGGACAGAACCTTAAAATCCGAGCCAGGCCCTTCAGGAGAGAAGCTGGAAACTCTTCTCCACACAAAGGATGGTCCAAGTGTGGAGCTCTCTCACAATAAGCAGGCGATGCTCGCTCACTGAATAACTTTGGGCCGGTTGTGGTTTCTCCCCATTGTCCCGGTGCTTGTTCCCTTGGATTGGATCTTCATTTGTTCCCTTTGGTTTGGTTTCAGTTTCACTGCTGGACCCACCACTCAAAGCACTTTGTCTGATCTTCCCCCGGGAATGAGCAGACTCCTCCCTCACCCCCCACACTGCACCATCTCTCCCCGGGGTGTGTCCACACTCTGGGCCTTGGGCCTTGCCTTGGATTCTCATTATGAACAGGTGGGGTGTGTTTTGAGACAGGGTGTCCCCGCTCTCCTCCTCTTTCCCCGGGGTGTGTCCACACTCTGGGCCTTGGGCCTTGCCCGGGGATTCTCAGTATGAACAGGTGGGGTGTGTTTTGAGACAGGGTGTCCCCGCTCTCCTCCTCTTTTCCCCGGGGTGTGTCCACACTCTGGGCCTTGGGCCTTGCCCGGGTATTCTCAGTATGAACAGGTGGGGTGTGTTTTGAGACAGGGTGTCCCCGCTCTCCTCCTCTTTTCCCCGGGGTGTGTCCACACTCTGGGCCATGCCCGGGGATTCTCAGTATGAACAGGTGGGGTGTGTGTTGAGACAGGGTGTCCCCGCTCTCCACCTTTAAAGGGACAAGGAGACGACCAGCTGGACTGAATGGCCCTGCTTTATGACATCACTGCAGGGCCTAGCAACCAACCTCCCTGAGCCCTGCTCATTATGGGCTGGGTTTAGCTCAGTGCTGTTACAGGAAGGGAAACAGGAGCAGGATTCGCCCCGTGTGGAGCCCAGGATTAATGGGGACAGGTACAGGATCAATTTATACCTTGTTGAGTGAGAAATGTCATTGTCCCAGACACTCCCTGTCCCTCGGTATCTGTGTCGGGGAGAGGCTGATGGGTTTACTCAGTATCTAACCCGTGCTGTACCCGACTGGAGAGTGTTTGATGCTGACACTAGGGGCTCAGCTCCACGAGCACAACATTTAACCCAAAGATGATCTGATAAACCCATCAGCTTCTCCCCTGGACACTGCTCCTGAGCGACACGGAGTGTCTCTGATATTTTGGTCGGTGTCCTTGAACAAGTTTAAACACCTCGCTCACATCTCCTCTTACCCTGCTTTGTTCCAGTGAGAAGTGCCCCAGTTTCTCTCGTCTCTCCTCCTGGGAAAGAGAAGTTTGCCTCAGTTCGAAACTCAAACAGGCGCTTCACTGCAGACAGGTCATCATGAGGAAACATTTCTTTACCCAGCGAGTTATTATGATCTGAAATGCACTGCCTGAAAGGGCGGTGGAAGCAGATTCAAAAGTAACTTTCAAAAGAGAATTGGATAAATATTTGAAGGGAAAACATTTACCGGGATATGGGGAAAGAGCAGGGGAGTGGGACTAATTGGATCGCTCTCCCAAACAGCTGGCACAAGCATGATGGGCCGAATGGCCACCTTTTGTGCTGTTTCCTTCTATGAGAGGGTCCAATGAGAGGGAGGAACTGAATGAAATCAGTATTTGTAGGGAAATGGTGTCAGGGAAATTGGCGGGATTGAAGGCCGATAAATCCCCAGGGCCTGATAATCTACATCCTAGGGTACTTAAGGAAATGGCCCGAGAAATAGTAGAAACATTGCTGATCATCTTCCAACGTTCGATGTAATCTGGAACTGTACCCATGGATTGGAGGGTAGCCAATGTTACCCCACTATTCAAAAAGGGTGGTAGAGAGAAAGCGAGGAATTACAGACCGGTAAGCCTGACATCGGTAGTGGGCAAAATGCTAGAGTCCATTATAAAAGATGTAATAGCTGAGCACTTGGAAAACAGTGACAGGATCGGACAAAGTCAACATGGATTTACAAAAGGTAAATTGTGCTTGACTAATCTACTGGAATTTTTTGCGGATGTAACTGGTAGAATAGATAAGGGAGCACCAGTGGATGTGGTGTATTTGGACTTTCAGAAGGCTTTCGATAAGGTCCCGCATAAGAGATTAACGTGTAAAGTTAAGGCACATGGGATTGGGGGCAAGGTATTGACTTGGATAGAGAACTGGTTGGCAGACAGGAAGCAAAGAGTTGGAATAAACGGGTCTTTTTCCGAGTGGTAGGCAGTGACTAGTGGCGTACCGCAGGGATCGGTGCTAGGACCCCAGCTATTCACAATATATATTAATGATCTAGACGAGGGAACTAGATGTAATATCTCCAAGTTTGCAGATGACACAAAGCTGGGTGGGCGTGTGTGCTGTGAGGAGGATGCAGAGAAACTCCAGTATGATTTGGAGAGGTTG
Source organism: Squalus acanthias (assembly GCA_030390025.1). Classification (NCBI taxonomy): domain Eukaryota; kingdom Metazoa; phylum Chordata; class Chondrichthyes; order Squaliformes; family Squalidae; genus Squalus; species Squalus acanthias. Next base: position 67,612 of record JASTWF010001600.1, on the reverse strand, counting down.
GGTGACTGGGCAGAAGCGTGGCAGATGCAGTATAATGTGGATAAATGCGAGGTTATCCACTTTGGTGGCAAAAACAGGAAGGCAGATTATTATCTGAACAGCAATAGATTGGGAAAAGGGGAGGTGCAACGAGACCTGGGTGTCCTTGTGCACCAGTCGCTGAAGGTAAGCATGCAGGTGCAGCAGGCGGTGAAGAAGGCAAATGGTATGTTGGCCTTCATAGCGAGAGGATTCGAGTACAGGAGCAAGGATGTCTTGCTGCAGTTGTACAGGGCCTTGGTGAGGCCACACCTTGTGTATTGTGTGCAGTTTTGGTCGCCTTATCTGAGGAAGGATGTTCTTGCCATGGAGGGAGTGCAGCGAAGATTCACCAGACTGATACCTGGGATGGCAGGAATGACGTATGAAGAGAAATTGGGTCGATTGGGCTTATACTCACTGGAGTTTAGAAGAATGAGAGGGGATCTCATTGAAACTTATAAAATTCTAACAGGACTCGACAGACTAGATGCAGGAAGGATGTTTCAGGTCGATGACCTTTCGTCAGAACATTGTGATTGAGAACATTACTGAAGAAAAGTAACTGCTGGGAACCACTGCACAGGGCGTTAGTGAGACCACACCTGGAGTACTGCGGACAGTTTCACTCTCCTTATTGAAGGAGGGATACACTTGCATTGGAGGCAGCTCAGAGAAGCTGCACTCGGTTGATTCTTCAGTTGAAGGGGTTGTCTTATGAGGAAAGGTTGAGCAGGTTGGGCCGATACTCATTGGAGTTTAGAAGAATGAGGTGATCTTATTGAAACATAAGATTCTGAGGGGGCTTGACAGGGTCGATGCAGGGAGGATGTTTCCCCTCATGGGGGAATCTAGAACGAGGGGGCATAGTTTCAGAATAAGGGGAAACCCATTTAAAACTGATTTCCAAAGATTCACAACCCTCTGAGTGAAGAAATTCCTCCTCATCTCGGTCTTAAATGGTCTACCCCTTATCCTGAGATGATGCCCCCTAGTTCTAGACACTCCAGCCAGGGAAACAACCTCTCAGCATTGACCCTGTCAATCCCCTTCAGAATCTTGTATGTTTCAATGAGATCACCTCTCATTCTTCTAAACTCCAGAGAGTAGAGGCCCATTCTACACAATCTCTCATCATAGGACAGCCCTCTCACCCCAGGAATCAATTTAGTGAACCTTCGTTGCACCGCCTCCAAGGCATGTATATCCTTCCTTAGATAAAGAGAACAAAACTGTGCACAGTACTCCAGGTGTGGTCTTACCAAGGCCCTATACAATTGTAGCAAGACTTCCTTACTCTTATACTCCAACCCCTTGCAATAAAGGCCAACATGCCATTTGCCTTCCTTATTGCTTGCTGTACCTGCATGCTAGCTTTCTGTGTTTCTTGCACGAGGACACCCAAATCTCTCTGAACACCAACATTTGAAAGTTTCTCACCATTTAAAAAATATTCTGTTTTTCTATTCTTCCTACCAAAGTGAATAACCTCACATTTCCCTACATTATACTGCATCTGCCACCTTACTGCCCACTCACTTAGTCTATCTATATCCCTTTGCAGACTCTTTGTGTTCTCCTCACAGCTTACTGTCCCACCTAGCTTTGTATCATCAGCAAACTTGGATACATTACACTCGGTCCCTTCATCTAGCTCATTAATATAGATTGTAAATAGCTGAGGCCCTAACACTGATCCTTGCGGCATCCCACTAGTTACAGCCTGCCAACCTGAAAAAGATCCGTTTATTCCTACTCACTGTTTTCTGCCCATTAACCAATCCTCTATCCATGCGGCTATATTACCCCCAACCCCATGAGCCCTAATCTTGTGTAATAACCTTTTATGTGGCACCTTGTCGAATGCCTTTTGGAAATCCAAATATACTACATCCACTGGTTCCCCTTTATCTACCCAGCTAGTTACATCCTCAAAAAACTCCAATAAATTTGTCAAACCCTTTCATAAAACCATGTTGACTCTGCCTAATCATGTTATTATTTTCTCAGTGTCCTGTTACCACTTCCTTAACAGTGGATTCCAGCATTTTCCCGACGACTGATGTTAGGTTAACTGGTATGTAGTTCCCTGTTTTCTCTCTCCCTCCTTTCTTGAATAGCGGTGTTACATTTGCTACCTTCCAATCCGCTGGGACTGTTCTAGAATCTGGGGAATTTTGGAAGATCAAAACCAATGCATCCACTATCTCTGCAGCCACCTCTTTTAGAACCCTAGGATGTAGGCCGTCAGGTCCAGGGGATTTGTCAGCTTTTAGCCCCATTAGTTTCTCTCGTACTTTTTCTCTACTGATATTAATTACTTTTAAGTTCCTCACACTTATTAGTCCCTTGGTTCCCCACTATTTTGGGTCTGCTTTTTGTGTCTTCTACTGTGAAGACAGATATACAAAATATTTGTTTAACGTTTCTGCCATTTCCTTATTCCCCATAATAATTCCTCCTGTCTCAGCCTCTGATCGATTGAATCCCTTTCCACATACAGAGCAGTGAACGGATTCTCCCCATTACGAACATGCTGGTGTGTCAGTAGGTGAGATGGGGCAGGCTCGAGGGGCCATATGGCCGACTCCTGCTCCTGATCCTGATCATAGAATCAGAGACATTCACGGCACGGAAGGAGGCCATTTCGGCCCATCGTGTCCGTGCCGGCCGACAAAGAGCCATCCAGCCTAGTCCCACTTCCCAGCTCTTGGTCCGTAGCCCTGTAGGTTACGGCTCTCCAGCCTAGTCCCACTTCCCAGCTCTTGGTCCGTAGCCCTGTAGGTTACGGCTCTTCAAGTGTACATCCAAGTACTTTTTAAATGTGATGAGGGTTTCTGCCTCTACCACCCTTTCAGGCAGTGGGTTCCAGACCCCCACCACCCTGTGGGTGAAGAAATTTCCCCTCAAATCTCCTCTAAGCCTCCTACCAATTACTTTAAATCTGTGCCCCCTGGTTATTGATCCCTCTGCTAAAGGAAATGGGTCCTTCCTATCCACTCTATCTGGGCCCCTCATAATTTTATACACCTCAATAAGGTCTCCCCTCAGCCTATCCAATCTTTCCTCATAGCTAAAATTCTCCAGCCCAGGCAACATCCTCGTAAATCTCCTCTGTACCCTCTCTAGTGCAATCTCATCCTTCCTGTAATGTGGTGACCAGAACTGCACGCAGTATTCTAGCTGTGACCTAACTAGTGTTTTGTACAATTCAAGCATAACCTCCCTGCTCTGAAAGGGTGGTAGAGGCAGAGACCCTCATCACATTTAAAAAGTACTTGGATATACACTTGAAGAGCCGTAACCTACAAGGCTGCGGACCAAGTGCTGGAAAGTGGGATTTGGCCGGATAGATCTTCAGAGTCACAGAGTTAGACAGCACAGAAAGAGGCCCTTCGGCCTATCGTGTCCGCGCCGGCCATCAAGCCCTGTCTATTCTAATCCCATTTTCCAGCACTTGGTCCGTAGCCTTGTGTGCTATGGCGTTTCAAGTGCTCATCTAAATGCTTCTTGAATGTTGTCAGGGTTCCTGCCTCTACCACCCTTTCAGGCAGTGAGTTCCAGATTCCAACCACCCTCTGGGTGAAAAAGTTTTTCCTCAAATCCCCTCTAAACCTCCTGCCCCTTACCTTGAAACTATGCGCCCTGGTTATTGACCCCTCTGCTTAGGGGAAAAGTTCCTTTCTATCTGCCCTATCTATGCCCCTCATAATTTTGTACACCTCAATCAGGTTCCCCCCTCAGCCTTCTCTGCTCTAAGGAAAACAACCCCAGCCTGTCCAGTCTCTCTTCATAGCAGAAGCGCTCCAGCCCAGATAACATCCTGGTGAATCTCCTCTGCACCCTCTCCAATGCAATCACATCCTTCCTATAGTGTGGCGACCAGAACTGCACACAGTATTCCAGCTGTGGCCTAACTAGTGTTTTGTACAGCTCCATCATAACCTCCCTGCTCTTATATTCTATGCCTTGGCTAATGAAGGCAAGTATCCCATATGCCTTTTTAACCACCTTATCTACCTGTCCTGCTGCCTTCAGGAATCTATGTACATGCACACCAAGGTCCCTCTGATCCTCTGTCCTTCCTAGGGTCCTACCATTCATTGTGTATTCCCTTGCCTTGTTAGTCCTCCCAAAATGCATCACCTCACACTTTTCAGGGTTAAATTCGATTTGCCACTGTTCTGCCCATCTGACCAACCCATCTATATCGTCCTGTAGCCTGAGGCTTCCCTCCTCGCTATTTACCACTCCACCAATTTTCGTGTCATCTGCGAACTGACTGATCATAGCTCCTACAGTCATATCTAAATCATTAATGCACACTACAAACAGCAAGGAACCCAGCACCGATCCCTGTGGTACACCACTGGACACAGGCTTCCAGTCACAAAAACAACCTTCGACCATCACCCTCTGCCTCCTGCCACGAAGCCAATTTTGGATCCAATGTGCCAAATTGCCCTGGATCCCATGGGCTCTTGCCTTCATGACCAGCCTCCCATGTGGGACTTTGTCAAAAGCCTTACTGAAGTCCATGTAGACGACATCAACTGCACTACCCTCACCCACACACCGAGTCACCCCCTCGAAAAATTCAATCAAATTGGTCAGACATGATCTCCCCCTGACAAAGCTATGCTGACTATCCTTGATTAATCCTTGCCTCTCCAAGTGGAGACTAATTCTGTCCCTTAGAATTTTTTCCAATAATTTCCCTACCACTGGTGTTAGGCTCACTGGCCTGTAATTCCCTGGTTTATCCCTACTACCCTTCTTGAATAATGGTAATACGTTAGCTGTTCTCCAGTTCTCTGGCAACACCCCTGTGGCCAGAGAGGATCTGAAAATTTGTGTCAGAGCCCCTGCAATCTCCTCCCTTGCCTCACACAGCAGCCTGGGATAGATCTCGTCTTGGCCTGGGGATTTATCCACTTTTAAGCCCGCTAAAACCGCTATTGCCTCCTCCCTCTCAATACTAATTTGTTCAAGTATATCACAATCCCCCTGCCTGATTTCTATGCCTACATTGTCCTGCTCCATAGTGAACACAGATGCAAAATATTCATTTAAAACCTCACCCACATCTTCCGGCTCTACACACAGATTGCCACTTTGGTCCCTAATAGACCCTACTCTTTCCCTGGTTATCCTCTTGCCCTTAATATACTTATAAAACTCCTTGGGATTTTCCCTTATTTTGCCTGTCAGTGTCTTTTCATGCCCCCTCTTCGCTCTCCTAATTTCTTTTTTAAGTACCCCCCCCCCCCCCACCCCTGCACTTTCTATACTCCTCTAGGGCTTCCACTATTTTTAGTCCTTTGTATCTGCCAAAAGCCTCCCTTTTTTTTATCCATTCTTGTATATCCCTTGACATCCAGGGTTCCCTGGACTTGTTGGTCCCACCCTTGACTTTTACGGGAACATGTTGGCGCTGTACTCTTTCTATTTCCTTTCTGAAAGACTCCCACTGCTTGGATGTGGATTTTCCTACAAGCAGCTGATCCCAGTCCACTTTGGCCAGATCCTGCCTTATCATATTAAAATCGGCCTTCCCCCAATTTAGAACCTTTATTTCCGGTCAGCCAGCACGGACACGATGGGCCGATTGGCCTCCTTCTGTGCTGTAAATTTCTCTGATTGGATGATTCTTTACACAGAGAGTTGTGAGGCTGTGGAATTCACTTCCAGGGTCAGAGGTTGGGGCACAAAGTTCTGTGGTGACAAGTGGTCCTCGTGTTTTTATCCCAGACAGGCCTCAGCCCAGTCACTTGCTCCAAATGTTGCTGCAATGGTTCAAGCTCCGAGGTGCCAGGGATCGGGAGCAGAAGTAGCTGGAAATCAAATCGAAATGTAAGTAAATACCGTGAGAGATTATCTTCATCTATTTCTAGTTTAATAACTCTTGCTGACTGCGGCCCTCACCAAGTGCCAGGATATCGGGTCAGGCCCACCATGTAAAATGAGTTTGTCTCCCCTGCGGTTGTTCTCCTTCGAGCAGAGAAGCCCAAGAGGAAGATTTGAGAGAGGTGTTTAAAATCACGAAGGGTTTAGATAGAGTAAATAAAGAGAAACTGTTTCCAGTGACTGAAGGGTCGATAACCAGAGGGCACTGATTGAAGGTGATTGGCAAAAGAACCAGAGGTGACACGAGGAAAAACCTTTTTACACAACGAGTGGTTAGGATCTGGAATGCACTGCCTGATAGGCTGGTGGATACAGATTCAATAGTAGCCTTCAAAAGGGAATTGGAGAAATACTTGAAGGAGAAAACATTGCAGGGGTTTGGGGAATGAGCAGGGGAGTGGGACTAACTGGATTGCTCTTCGAAAGAGCCGGCACAGACTCGATGGGCAGAATAGCCTCCTTCTGTGTGGTACTATTCGATGATTGTATGACAATCTCTTTCTATTTTAATATTTATGATGTTATTGTCGACAGCACATCCCACAGCTGGAATCTGAGCATCACCCACAGGAGTGTAGACTGATGTGAAACCATCTTTAACGGTCTACTGACTCCTGACGTAGCTGGAAAAGCTTTTGCTTTTATTCCCACAATTGGGCACCATCAGCTTTTCCAAAGATCTCTGAGCTTCTCTAATGGCTGCTTTCCTCTCCCTCCATTGTGGGTGATATTTCTCCCTATTCTCCTGTAAACTGAATCCATCTTGATCTGAACTGGGTTCAATGTGAGACAGTTCGGGGAGTCAGGCATCATTCACCCCTAGACCTACACTGACAGGTTAAACCCCAGACAGCTCCTTAGTAAGGATTGCTCTGGTTCCTCACCATATATGTGTCAGGATACTGAAACCCAGCTTTCTCACAGTCCACTCCTGGAGGCCCCACTCCCTGAGCCTACAACCTTCAGCAGGGTCAGTGCTGGAGTTCCGCAGCGGGAGTGATCCCAGAGTAACTGTCGGGATCGCACCCCGTGGATGTTCCGGGTCGTGTATTTTTAGTTATCCTGGTGTCTAACACGCACACATCAATAAAACAGGGAATTCCTGGAAACACGCTGCAGGTCCTTCTTTATCTGGAGATCAAATGTCTGTTGTATAATTGTACCAGCAGTTAACAGGCTCCTGTGAACTCCTCCCTCTGCTATTTTAATGCAGACTTTAACCAATTTATTTTAAACGGGTTTATTTTAAATGAGCTAACACCTGCCTTAAAATGGTAGACTCAGGACTGTCTCACACACACATATTAAATCTTCGTGGAATAATTACCAGTCATTTTTAGACTGGAAACTTAACCCTGCCGTTTCACTTTCAGTCAGGAACAGATCGCAGTTTGACACCAATCACTGATTTGACAGCACGTTTCCAGCATTCACCGTTGTTCTTCCTGACTCTAAACACAGTTGTAAAGGAGCCTTCTGTTCCATGCTCAGGAGATCTGACCCATGGGAGAGAGCGGCTGGGACACATTCCTTACAGGCCTCGAGATTAACCTGCACGGGGACATTGCTGTCAGTGAAGAGAGACGAGAAAGACCAAAGTGCCGTTTGCCCCTCTCAGTGTGGCCCTGAAGGACTGTGTCCAGGCTGTAGTTCTGTTCCCACCGTACGATCCTCCCCCCAGATTGTCCTTTCTGAGCTCCAGCCAGGTGATGCTAAACACTCAGGTGGGAACGACAAAAATCCACAACAATGTGTTTAAAGCAAAGCTTATTTATTTGACATATATCCAGAATATTAAACTCCAGCCCAGTTACACGGGTTATTAACATCAGCAGAAATAAACCCCAACTGTCAGTGTGAACACGATTCAGTCCGGGATGTAATTAACAGCAGCAATAACAGCAGAATCCAACCCCTGCAGTCACTTGTGAACTCGCTGGTGTTTCAGCAGGTGGGATGACTGAGTGAATCCCTTTCCACACTCAGAGCAGGTGAACGGCCTCTCCCCAGTGTGAACTCGCTGGTGTTTCAGCAGGTTGGATGACTGAGTGAATTCCTTCCCACACTCGAAGCAGGTGAATGGTCTCTCCCCAGTGTGAACTCGCTGGTGTCTCAGCAGGCTGGATGACCGAGTGAATCCCTTCCCACACTCGGAGCAGGTGAACGGCCTCTCCCCAGTGTGAATTCGCTGGTGTTTCAGTCGGTCGGATGAATGACTGAATCTCTTTCCACAGTCAGAGCAAGTGAACGGTCTCTCCCCAGTGTGAACTCTCTGGTGTGTCAGCAGGTTGGATAACCGAGTGAATCCCTTCCCACACATGGAGCAGGTGAACGGCCTCTCCCCAGTGTGAACTCGCTCGTGTTTCAGCAGGGTGGATGACTGAGTGAATCCCTTCCCACACTCAGAGCAGGTGAACGGTCTCTCCCCAGTGTGAACTCGCTGGTGTATCAGCAGGGTGGATGACTGAGTGAATCCCTTCCCACACTCAGAGCAGGTGAACGGTCTCTCCCCAGTGTGAACTCGCTGGTGTATCAGCAGGGTGGATGAACACGTGAATCCCTTTCCACACTCAGAGCAAGTGAACGGCCTCTCCCCGGTGTGAGTGCGCTGGTGTTCAGTGAGGTGATATGATCGCCTGAACCCAGTCCCGCAGTGAGAGCACCTGAACGGTCTCTCGTCAGTGTGAACACGTTGATGACACATCAGTTCCCCGGAACTTTTATAGCACTTTCCGCAGTCCGGGCATTTAAAAGGTCTCTCGTCAGTGTGAACGCGCTGGTGTGTCAACAGGTGGGATGAATTAGTGAATCCCTTCCCACACTCAGAGCAGGTGAACGGCCTCTCCCCAGTGTGAACTCGCTGGTGTGTCAGCAGGGTGGATGACTGAGTGAATCCCTTCCCACACATGGAGCAGGTGAACGGCCTCTCCCCGGTGTGACAGCGCTGGTGACTCGACAGGCCAGAGGATCGGCTGAAGCCTCGTCCACACACAGAACACGTGTACGGTTTCTCCCCGCTCTGAACGGTGCTTTCTGCTTCCATGCTCAAAGGTCCTGATGAATCGAGTGACTCTGTCAGATCTTGAATTGATGTTTGGTTTGAGTTTCCCGTCTGCAAATCCTCCCCTTCTGACACCCTGCAAAATGAATTTAAAACAGGAAAAAGGGAGGGTGAGAGAGAACCCACAAAAACACAAAGGCAGGTTGTGAAATTGAGCTGAATGAATCTGGGAATTTGTGGGGCCGGCACTAGAAAAAAGTGACCATGAAAGCTGCCGGATTGTCGTAAAAACCCAACTGGTTCACTAATGTCCTTCAGGGAAGGGAACCCGCCACCCGGTCTGGGCCTACACAAGACTCTGGCCTCTATGGGAGGAGAGAGAGCGAGGTGGGAGGGGGAGGGGTGAAGGAGAGTGACCTTATACATCTGCAACTCGACTAGAACTTTGACAGCACCACCCAAACACGCGACCTCCACCACCTAGAAGGACAAGGGCAGCAGGTGCATGGGAACACCATCACCTCCCAGTTCCCCTCCAAGTCACACACTATCCTGACTTGGGCATATATCGCCGTTCCTACATCGTCGCTGGGTGAAAATCCTGGAACTCCTCACCTAACAGCATTCTGAGAGTACCTTCACCACACGGACTGCAGAGGTTCAAGAAGGCGGCCCAGCATCACCTTCTCAATGGGCAACTGGGGACTGGCAATATATGCTGGCCTTGCTAGTGACACCCACATCGAATGAATTTAAAAAATCTGTATTTATAAAATGGATTGAAAGCCTCTACAGAAATACTTGTTCCTAAAACGATAATCTTTTACACTGTACGGACAGGGTCTGTTTAGCAACTTAATCTCCCCTAGAATCCACCTCCCTTCACAGTACCACATTGGAAATTGTTGGGTCCCACTGGGCTCCGAAGTACTGAGGGTTAAACCCAGCAGCTTCTCCCCCCTCTCCACTCCAGCTCAAACTGATGCAACAAGAAAGCCCTACACAGGAGGCCAGGGAGCGAGTTCCACATCCACCGCCCACCCTGATGCTAACCGGCTCTGAATTGCTCCCTCTGCTGTGTCAATGCAAGTTGTTGTGTTTCTTGTCTGGGGGAGGTGCTGCACCCTGGGGTTAATGGTGCCGGGGTCCTGGCCGCACGTCCGCCGGCTCTGACTCGGGGCCTGAGACCCGCACTCGGTGTTGCTGAGGGATTCCAACCCTGGGACTGTACATGGGGATTCTAACCCTGGGACTGTACATGGGGATTCAACCCTGGGACTGTACATGGGGATTCCAACCCTGGGACTGTACATGGGGATTCTAACCCTGGGACTGTACATGGGGATTCCAACCCTGGGACTGTACATGGGGATTCCAACCCTGAGATTGTACATGGGGATTCTAACCCTGGGACTGTACATGGGGATTCTAACCCTGGGACTGTACATGGGGATTCTAACCCTGGGACTGTACATGGGGATTCGAACCCTGGGACTGTACATGGGGATTCAAACCCTGGGACTGTACATGGGGATTCCAACCCTGGGACTGTAGTCATCGAGTTATACAGCACAGAAAGAGGCCCTTCGGCCCATCTTGTCCACGCCGACCATCAAGCCCTGTCTATTCTGATCCCAGTTTCCAGCACTTGCTCCGTAGCCTTGTATGCTATGGCGTTTCAAGTGCTCATCTAAATGCTTCTTGAATGTTGTGAGGGTTCCTGCCTCTACCACCCTTTCAGGCAGTGAGTTCCAGATTCCAACCACCCTCTGGGTGAAAAAGTTTTTCCTCAAATCCCCTCTAAACCTCCTTGAAACTATGCCCCCTGGTTATTGACCCCTCTACTAAGGGGAAAAGTTCCTTTCTATCTACCCTATCTATGCCCCTCATAATTTTGTACACCTCAATCAGGTACCCCCTCAGCCTTCCCTGCTCGAAGGAAAACAACCCCAGCCTGTCCCGTCTCTCTTCATAGCTGAAGCGCTCCATCCCAGGTAACATCCTGGTGAAACTCCTGTGCACCCTCTCCAATACAATCACATCCTTCCTATAGAGTGGCGACCAGAACTGCACACAGTATTCCAGCTGTGGCCTAACTAGCGTTTTGTACAGCTCCATCATAACCTCCCTGCTCTTACATTCTATGCCTCGGCTAATGAAGGCAAGTATCCCATAGGCCTTTTTAACCACCTTATCTACCTGTCCTGCTGCCTTCAGGGATCTATGTACATGCACACCAAGGTCCCTCTGATCCTCTGTCCTTCCTAGGGTCCTACCATTCATTGTGTATTCCCTTGCCTTGTTAGTCCTCCCAAAATGCATCACCTCACACTTTTCAGGGTTAAATTCCATTTGCCACTGTTCTGCCCATGCAACCATCCCTTCTATATTGTCCTGTAGCCTGAGGCTTCCCTCCTCGCTATTTACCACTCCACCAATTTTTGGGTCATCTGCGAACTGACTGCTCATACCTCCTACATTCATATCTAAATCATTAATGTACACTACAAACAGCAAGGGACCCAGCACCGATCCCTGCAGTACACCACTGGACACAGGCTTCCAATCACAAAAACAACCTTCGACCATCACCCTCTGCCTCCTGCCACTAAGCCAATTTTGGATCCAATGTGCCAAATTGCCCTGGATCCCGTGGGCTCTTACCTTCTTGACCAGTCTCCCATGTGGGACTTTGTCAAAAGCCTTACTGAAGTCCATGTAGACTAGAGCAGAACGGCAGATACCGTAGACCATGTAGACTACATCAACTGCACTACCCTCATCCACACACCTAGTCACCCCCTCGAAAAATTCAATCAAATTGGTCAGACATGATCTCCCCCTGACAAAGCCATGCTGACTATCCTTGATTAATCCTTGCCTCTCCAAGTGGAGACTAATTCTGTCCCGCTGAATTTTTTCCAATAATTTCCCTACCACTGATGTTAGGCTCACTGGCCTGTAATTCCCTGGTTTATCCCTACTACCCTTCTTGAATAATGGTACTACGTTATCTGTCCTCCAGTTCTCCGCATCATGACCTCCCCTGTGGCCAGAGAGGTTTGTGAAAATCTGTGACAGAGCCCCTGCAATCTTCTCCCTTGCCTCAAGGAGGGCCCAGCTCTGGGGCTCTTCTGTTACAATTGTGTGGGATGTTAACCGTATGCTCTGCTTTTACCAGCGCCTTCAGGAGAGATGGTGAGAAATCCGAAGTGTGGAGAGTCTGAATCAAATAACTGAGTAAATTTTATACTATATAACAACAGAAAACGCTGGAAAAACTCAGCAGGCCAGGCAGCATCCGTGGAGAGAGAAAGAGAGTTGACGTTTCAGGTCGATGACCTTTCATCAGAACTTTTATACTATCCCGGGCACTAGGACCCGGTTGGGAACAGACACTGAAGCCCCGCCCACTATTTGTTTGCGCGCCAAGATGACCGCGCATGCGCTTTGCTACTCACGGAATCAAGATGGCGGCCGTTATCCCGGGCCTGTGACCGGTAGAAGCCCGAAGCTGCAAACGCGGGACCTTCACGTTATTATTCGGGATTTGCGGCCGACACTAGTTGTTCATGAAGCTTTCCCGCCCACTCGCCCGTCCATTACTCCGCCCTGTCCGGCCGCTTCTCACTAATTTATCAGGACCTGATCTGCAAACCCCCGTCTTCCGGGATGACACGCACCGCGCATGCTCCAAACCCAGGCGGGTTCCGCGCCTGCGCACTGTGTTCCTGTAGTCTGTGTTCGGCACATTCTCCCCGCGGGGAATGCTGGGTAAAAGCCCCGCCATTGAAAGGCCCCATTAGTGAACAGAACAGAATTTACTGAGTTTGCATTGAGCACTGAACCATGTTCATGTCCAGCACGCCCCATGACAAAATCGAAGCCTAGGCTGCAAGATTCTCAGCTCAGTTTGGTGCTGTGTGAACGGGTGAGCTCCACACCCCGGCTGCTCGCGGGGAATGCCGGTGCGAGGGCCCGGTGCAGAAGGCCCAAGGTGGAAGACCAGGAGGAGAGTGGCCTGGGCGGGAGGCCCAGCACGGAGAACCCCAGGCGGGGGGCCCAGGGCGGGGCGGCTGGTCGGCAGAGGTGGAGTCGGGAGATGCGGTTGGTGAGCATTGCTGCACTGGTTCTGAAAGTTGCAGAATGGTTTCGGGCCTGAATGAGTTCCAGCGGCCCAGCATCTGCTCTGCCTGGCGGCAGCTGTGAAGCTTTTTTCTTGGTCATGGGACCGGTTTATGCGTCGCCATATTGGAGGAGGAAAGACAAACTGTTTCCATCTGTAACGTGGCGCGTGAGCGGTTACAAGATGGAAAATGTGAATGGTTAAAAGACGGAAAATAAAAGGAAATTAAAAGACAGAGCAAAGTAATATCAGTAAGGAATTATGAGTATTCTTTGATGGTTGGGTCCTGTGAGCGATAACAGCATGCAGAAGAAGATTTGAGTGTTCGGTCTTTTTTTACGGGATTTCAGGAAGTGGATGGCTTCTTTTTCCGTGGAAGGGCTGAAGACTGTGGACAAGGACTATGACTTTACATGGTTCGACAACATCAAATGATATTCGTTAATGGATTGCCAATAGGACTGGCGTAGAACTGGTATTTAATTGTTTTGTTGGGAAGGTTTCAGGTTTTCTGTTTGAAAGCAGTTTACTTGAAGCTTAATTGATTTTCTGATAAGATTGTGGAAATTTGCACATGATGATGTATTGGTGGTTATGTAGGAATTTACTTTGAGGTTATTGTCCAGTGTTGGTGTGTTTGAAAAGATAAAGTAAATTAATATTGGTAATTTATTGAACGAACGGACGCTCGAGTGAACGAACGGACGAACGATTCGAACGAACGCATTCATGCATGTTGGAACTTACACTCGATCGAACGAATGATCACTTGTGCAGTGATAGAACGAACGATTCGAGCGAACGCACGCAGGCGCGCACTTAGACAATTGATACACACACACGCATTCAGACATACATATTGGAACTTACACTCGATCAAACGAACGACCTCATGGGGTAGTGGTCGAACGAACGATTCGAGCGAACGCAAGCATGCACATTGGAACTTACACTCGAGTGAACGAATGATCGCGTGGTGAACGATCAAACGAACGATAATTGGGCGAACGCACGCAGGCGCGCACTTAGACAAATGATACGCACGCACGCACTCATACATATTGGAACCTACGCTCGATCGAACGAACGAACGAACGCTTGAATGAACGAACGAACAATTGAATGAATGATCGAATGATCGAATGAACAATGCCAGTAGGACTGGCGTAAAACGGGTTTTTTCTTGGTTCATTGGAATAAATGTTATCTGTAGCATTTAATTGGATTATGATGGTGCTATGTGTTTGTACACTGGTGTTGAAATGGTTTTTGTTTTATGTGGAGTTAACTTTGAGATTTATTATTTTAAATCTAAAGTTGTGTGGTATTGTTTAAGGGTATTTGTACTGTAAACATTATTGATTATTTGTAAAATTAATCATTGCATTTATATTAACTATAAGGCTGTTTTTAAGGCTTTATTTTTTACTGTGATGGATGAATGTAATGGATTTACTATGTAATGGATTTACTATGTAATTGATGAGTTGTACAGGTATTATTGTTTTTGAATAAAAATATTTGAACCATTTTCATTCTAGCAGTTAGAGTGTGTTTCTGCTGATCTTAGTAACCCCTATACCTGGGATGGAGATTAATATTCTGTATAAATATTGAATAAATCAGCTTTGTTTCAAACACACAGTGTATTGAATATTTGATTTCTGAATGATCAGAGGAGACTAATCTTCTGTTCTGTTACCGACTGTTCCATTTTTGGGCCCTTTCTTACTCTAACTTATATCACTTCTCTCCTAGTTCGCCTTCTACCACATCTATCCCGAAGCTTGTTCAGTTTGAGTAAATGGCTTAAAAAATCACAGAAAAATAGGAGCAGGAGTAGGGCATTCGGACCTTCGAGCCTGCTCCGCCATTCAGTATGATCATGGCTGATCCTCTATCTCAATACCATATTCCCGCTCTCTCCCCATACCCCTTGATGCCTTTTGTGTCTAGAAATCTATCTATCTCCTTCTTAAATATATTCAGTGACTTGGCCTCCACAGCCTTCTGTGGTAGAGAATTCCACAGGTTCACCACCCTCTGAGTGAAGAAATTTCTCCTCATCTCAGTCCTAAATGTCCTACCACGTATCCTGAGACTGTGACCCCTCGTTCTAGACCCCCAGCCAGGGGAAACATCTTCCCTGCATCCAGTCTGTCTAGCCCTGTCAGAATTTTATACGTTTCAATGAGATCCCCTCTCATTCTTCTTAACTCTAGTGAATACAGGCCTAGTTGACCCAATCTCTCCTCATACGCCAGTCCTGCCATCCCAGGAATCAGTCTGGTGAACCTTCGCTGCACTCCCTCTATGGCAAGTATATCCTTTCTTAGGTAAGGAGACCAAAACTGCACACTGTACTCCAGGTGTGGTCTCACCAAGGCCCTGTATCACTGTAGTAAGACATCCTTGCTCCTCTACTCAAATCCTCTTGCAATGAAGGCCAACATACCATTTGCCTTCCTAACTGCTTGCTGCACTTGCATGTTTGCTTTCAGTGACTGGTGTACAAGGATACCCAGGTCCCTCTGTACATCAACATTTCCCAATCTATCACCATTTAAATAATACTCTACCTTTCTGTTTTTCCTACCGAAGTGGATAACTTCACATTTATCCACGTTATACTGCATCTGCCATGTATTTGCCCACTCACTCAACTTGTCTAAATCGCCTTGAAGCCTCTTTGCATCCTCCTCACAACTCACAATCCCACCTAGTTTCGTGTCGTCAGCAAACTTGGAAATATTACATTTGGTTCCCTCCTCCAAATCATTGATATATATTGTGAATAGCTGGGGCCCAAGCACTGATCCCTGCGATACCTCACTAGTCACCGCCTGCCACCCCGAAAAAGACCCATTTATTCCTACTCTCTGTTTCCTGTCTGTTAACCAATTTTCAATCCATGCCAGTATATTACCCCCAATCCCAGGTGCTTTAATTTTGCACACTAACCTCTTATGTGGTTATCGGCTTGTGGGTGTCATAGACTGAACTGCAATGCCTCACTTTACACTCATCTTATGGCCTGGCCAAAGTGGCCATTAACTGGTCCAGGCAGCGGTCGTTCAGCCCAACTGCCTGCCTCTCTTCCGCAGCCATGTTCGCGCGTAGGTGGCCCTGGAGACGGAGCACGCGGTGTCCGCCGGCACGCTTGAGGCCTTCCGCGACCGGTGGGCACCGCGGGGACTGGAGTGCATCATCACCCCAGCCAACACAATTTCAATTTAATTTGTTAGGTTTCATTTAATGGTTTATTGGTTACAGTTTATTTGGTTTAGTGTACATCAAAAAGAGTACACTCATCTGAAGCCCTGGAGATGGAGCACGTGGTGTCCACTGGCACGCTCGAGGCCTTCCACGACTGGTGGGCGCCGCAGGGACTGGAGTGCATCATCACCCGGACAACCAAATTTTAATTTAATTGTTCAGTTTCATTTAATGTTTTTTTTAAGTTACAGTTTATTTGTTTATGTTCCATACAAAAGAGTTCACTCATCTGAAATTCCTTTGAACTGCCCCTTAAAAGAATTATCTTGCATGAGATTTGAAGTCTGTTATTTTCTGTATCATTTAATCCTTTTTGGATTCGATTTAGTAAAAACTCCTCCACACATACTGCATGTGATCGCCTTTGAAATGTTCTGATCTTTGCAATTGTCATTGCTGATTTTGATGGTCTCTTTGATTTAATCTCTTGTTATTAACATACCTTGCACTATTTCTTTAAGCAAGATAATTGTTCTAATACTTCCTTTATCAAGTCTTTAGCTCCTCCATGGATCAATCATCCTTGGTCAGGGTTTAGGGGCTTGGGTTCGGATTAGGATGTTAGGCTTATGAGACAGTGATTAGGGATAGAAACCACTATTGACAACGCCAGTGTCACTAGACATGTTCTCTTTCATTTCATGGTGTTTTAACCTCACGCAGATGAGTCAGAAAACAGCCTCATGAATTGTTCATTCAAGGAACCTTCTTTCTGGCCCGAGCCTGATTTCCTCTCTTCTTTCACATCTCTACATTTGACACAGAAAAAGACATCAGGGTCATTAGAATTGGGGACAAGAACAGGCGGATCCAGGTGTTGTTCTGGTTACATCCAATCATCGGCCTGCCTGAAAAGGGCTTCTGATAATAACCTGTCACCAGGCCCCACCAGTAACCATCTGATTCCACCGTCATATCTTCATCCATTACCCGCCCTCACTAGAGCTGGTTTCACCGCCATGACCAGTCCCCATACTGAGGCTCTCTGATTCCCATTTATACACTCAGTGTAAGTGGTCCCTAGATTTGGTGTCTCAGTGTAAGTGGTCCCTGGATTTGGTCTCTCAGAGTAAGTGGTCCCTGGATTTGGTGTCTCAGTGTAAGTGGTCCCTGGATTTGGTCTCTCAGTGTAAGTGGGCCCTGGATTTGGTGTCACAGTGTAAGTGGTCCCCGCATTTGGTGTCTCAATGTAAGTTGTCCCCGCATTTGGTGTCTCAATGTAAGTTGTCCCTGGATCTGGTGTCACAGTGTAAGCACTCTCTGGAATTAGTGTAAAAGTGTAAGTGGTCCCTGGATTTGGTGTTTCAGTGTAAATGGTCTCTGGATTTGGTATCTCAGTGTAAGTTATCCCCACACAGAGCGGGTTCCTACATGAGGCAACCCATCCGGCGGTGCATGCTGGGTCAGGATATAAAGAGACTGCACATTGTTCCTCCTCTCGCTGCCTGGGGGAATGGGGCAGATACTTAAAGGGACAGTGACTCCCCTTTCACTGCGTATTTATAGTTAAAGGGACGGTCTTCTTTGTCTTGGAGTGTCAGAGGATTTGACTAACAGAGCTCCTATTAATGGGTCGGATTAGGGGTTAGGGAGAGAAACAACTATTGACAACATCAGTTTCACTCGACACATCATTTTTAATTTGGTGTCACAATATAAGTGGACAAAAATGAGAAGTCGCACAACACCAGGTTATAGTCCAACAGTTTTATTTGAAATTACGAGCTTTCGGAGCTCTGCTCCTTTGTCAGGTACAGTGAGGGAATACAAATCGGTTACAAAGTATATATAGACAGAGAACAATGTGTCTGCAGAGATACAATCCGTCAGGGAGGCATTACATCAAAGACACAGCAGAGTACAGCTAAGACTATAACCTGGTGTTGTGCGACTTCTCATTTTTGTCCACCCCAGTCCAACACCGGCATCTCCGCATCATGAACAATATAAGTGGTCCATGGATTTGGTGTCTCAATGTAAGGTGTCCCTGGATTTGGTGTCTCAATGTAAGTTGTCCCTGGATTTAGTGTCTCAGTGTAAGTGGGCCCTGGATTTGGTGTCTCGATGTAAGTGGTCCCTAGATTTAGTGTCTCAGTGTAAGTGGGCCCTGGATTTGGTGTCTCGATGTAAGTGGTCCCTAGATTTGGTGTCTCAGTGTAAGTAGTCTGCACATAGAGCGGGTTCCCAAGGCCCCGCCCTGCCCCTACACAGAGCGGGTCCCTGCGCATGGCCAACTGGGTTAGGATGTAAAGAGACCGCGCGCTGTTCCTCCTCCCACTGCCTGGGGGAATGGGCCAGATATTTAAAGGGACAGGGACTCCCCTTTCTCTTCCTATTTATAGTTAAAGGGACAGACCCGTTTATCTTGGAGTGTCGGCAGACTTCACTCACAGAGCTCCCATTAACAGTCGCTCCCTTCTGTACTGTGCAGTGATTGTAAACCTGTCTGTTTCAGTGACTTGAGCCTTTCTAAAATGTCTCACTGTTTTTTGATGATCCATTTGACTTGCTTGGTGAATATTGAAAGTCTTCAGAATTTTGCAGTGTGACGAAGGTTTCTTTTAAAGATGGAATAGCACTTTTTTCAAAATACTCTGTTCTTCTCCACCCCCTCCCCCGCCAAACTTTAGAACACTCTGCGCTACTGACTGGGAAGGTCCCAAGTTCTATCCTTAATCTGTGCTGATAGTTGACAAGGCAGCAGTTCAGGGTCTATGATTGTCCTCAGTACCACTGGGCTATCAAGAGTAAAAATCAGCCACTGCTCCTGCACTTGCTGCTGATACAGTGACCTCAACTGGGAAGTGTGTAGCTGTCAATTGAGGACAGGATTGGACACGGCTGTGATGCCGACCACAGGAGAAATCCTGCTGACACTCACTGAGTCAGCTGACGGTGAGGCACTAGAGGTTAACTAATGTCTGTGGAATTGCACCCAGCCGGATTCAGCACCTTCTGGAGAGAAAAAATCCCAGATGATGTAATAATGTTGTTTTTAAACAGTAAGGATGAAGGGAGAGTGTGTAGAATGGGGAATTTACAGCTTAGGAGGGACAAGAGGGGAAAGAATGTTTAAAAGAATCTAGAATTGTCTGTTCTGAATTGCTATCCTGTATTTAAAGTAACAACTTGTGTAACCACCATTTGCAGAGTATTAGAAGGGGAGGATCTGCAGGACCTGAATATCACCGGCATTTGGAAAAAGAAGGAAAAAGCACCAATCACAGGACACGTGTTCTGTGTGTGGATCCACCTTCAACCAATCATCCAGACTGTCAGACTCGTGCGCCCACCTGAATCAACAGTGTAAATGTGGGGACTGTGGAAATGGATTCAGTTGACCGTCTGAGGTGGAAACTCATGGATACAGTCACACCGGGGAGAGGCCGTTCACCAGCTGAGTGTGGAAAGAGATTCACTCGCTCATCTCACCAACTGACAAACTCACTTGTTCGCAATGGGGAGAATCCGTTCATTGCTCTGTATGTGGAAAGGGATTCAATCGATCATCCCATTTACTGTCACACCAGCACAGGCACACTGAAGAGAGACAGTTCAGATACTTCACGTGTGGGAAGGGATTCACTCCGTTGTCCCACCTGTTGACACTCCAGAGTGTCCACATGGAGAACAGTTGCTTTAAATACTCTGACTGTGAGAAAAGCTTTCAAAGTTCAAAGCAGCTGATGCACGATCAGCGCATTGATACTGGAGAGAGGCTGTTTCAATATCCTGTGTGTGGGAAGAAATTCACCCCACCTGCTGAGACTCCAGTGAGTTCACAGGTGACTGCAGGGGTTTGGATTCTGTTATTAATCACATCCAGGACTGAACCATGGCAGAGTGCCCGTGCACTGGGGTTTCTGTGTGAATTATTGATGAATTTTCTCTCAATGGGATCACAGAAACTCATTCTCCATTCACTAATTGGGGCTTTCAATGTTCCCCAGCATGCCCCGCGGGGGAGAATGTGCCCCATTCACACTGGAGGAGCCCAGTGCGCAGGCGCAGTTCCCGCCCGTAGCTGGAGCATGCGCAGTGTCACTGTGATCAGAGCCGGGCGAGTGCGGAAGCGCTGAAAGGTCGGAGTCGCGATTTTTGCGCCGATTACGAATCAGCGGGGCGCAGGGAGGTAACGCACCCGGTGGGTGAGCTTCATAAACACCTGGTGTAGGCCGCAAGCCCCGAATGAGAACCTACAGGTTCCGCGTTTGCAGCTCGGAGACTTTTTCCCGGGAAAAGGCCCAGGTTAACGGCGGCCATCTTTGGAAAGAAAAGCTGAGGTTTTGTTCGTCTCCCTCTTGTTTCATCGAGCAGTACAGCGCATGCGCCGCCATCTTTGTAAAGGGACCAATCCTGAGCGGGCGGGGCTTCAGGGTCCCAGTGAGTGAACTGAACCCAGCCAGAGTCAGCACCTTCAGGGGAGGAGAGGGAGGGGAACCAGTGAGTGTAGAACTGAACCCAGCCAGAGTCAGCACCTTCAGGGGAGGAGAGAGAGGGGAACCAGTGAGTGTAGAACTGAACCCAGCCAGAGTCAGCACCTTCAGGGGAGGACGACCAGTGAGTGTAGAACTGAACCCAGCCAGAGTCTGCACCTTCAGGGGAGGAGAGGGAGGGGAACCAGTGAGTGAAGAACTGAACCCAGCCAGAGTCAGCACCTTCAGGGGAGGAGAACCAGTGAGTGTAGAACTGAACCCAGCCAGAGTCAGCACCTTCAGGGGAGGAGAGGGAGGGGAACCAGTGAGTGTCGAACTGAACCCAGCCAGAGTCAGCACCTTCAGGGGAGGAGAGGGAGGGGAACCAGTGAGTGTCGAACTGAACCCAGCCAGAGTCAGCACCTTCAGGGGAGGAGAGGGAGGGGAACCAGTGAGTGTAGAATTGAACCCAGCCAGAGTCAGCACCTTCAGGGGAGGAGAGGGAGGGGAACCAGTGAGTGTTGAACTGAACCCAGCCAGAGTCAGCACCTTCAGGGGAGGAGAGGGAGGGGAACCAGTGAGTGTGGAACTGAACCCAGCCAGAGTTGGTGGTGAAAACAGGGAGAGGAGGACAAACAGCCTTGAGCCATGCGAGGTGTTTGGATTTTAGCACAGGGAGGAGAGACAATGTGTGGGACGGGGATTTACAGCTTTAGAGGAACAAGAGAGGAAAGAATGTTCCATGGAAACTAGAATTGTCTGTTCTGAATTTCTGTCATGTACTTACAGTGATGAGTTTTGTAAACTCCTTTTACAGGGTATTAGAAGGGGAGGATTTGCAGACGGGAAACTCAAACCAAACATCACGTCAAGATCTGACGGAGTCACTCGATTCATCAGGACCTGAATATCATCGGCCTTTGAATGTGGAAGGAGAAATGTTTGTCTGTTCTGCCTGTGGGAAAAGATTTCAAACATCAGTGTGACTGGAAAAGCACCGAGACACACACACCCGAGTGAGAGTGTTCCAGTGCACTGCCTGTGGAAAGAGCTTTAACCAGTTACACAGCCTGAAAACACATCACACCATTCAGAGCGGGGAGAAACCGTATACGTGTTCTGTGTGTGGACGAGGCTTCAACTGATCGTCCAACCTGGAGAGACACAAGGACACCCGCACCACGGAGAAACCGTGGAAATGTGGGGACTGTGAGAAAGGATTCATTTCCCCGTCCCAGCTGGAAATTCATCGGCGCAGTCACACCGGGGAGAGGCCGTTCTCCTGCTCTGAGTGTGGGAAGGGATTCACTAATTCCGCCCACCTTCTGAGACACCAGCGAGCTCATACTGGGGAGAGGCCGTTCACCTGCTCCGTGTGTGGGAAGGGATTCGCTAATTCATCCCACCTACTGACACACCAGCGAGTTCACACTGGGGAGAGGCCATTCACCTGCTCCGTGTGTGGGAAGGGATTCGCTAATTCATCCCACCTACTGATACACCAGCGAGTTCACACTGGGGAAAGGCCGTTCACCTGCTCCGTGTGTGGGAAGGGATTCACTCGGTCATCCCACCTACTGACACACCAGCGAGTTCACACTGAGGAGAGGCCATTCACCTGCTCCGTGTGTGGGAAGGGATTCCCTGATTCATCCCACCTGCTGACACACCAGCGAGTTCACACTGGGGAGAGGCCGTTCACCTGCTCCGTGTGTGGGAAAGGATTCACTCAGTCATCCAGCCTGCTGACACACCAGCGAGTTCACACTGGGGAGAGACGGTTTATCTGCTCTCAATGTGGGAAGGGATTCACTGCGTTATCCAACCTGCTGACACACCAGCGAGTTCACACTGGAGAGAGGCCATTCACCTGCTCTGAGTGTGCGAAGGGATTCACTCAGTCATCCCACCTGCTGAGACACCAGCAAGTTCACACTGGGGAGAGACCGTTCACTTGCTCCGTGTGTGGAAAGGGATTCACTCGATCATCCCACCTGCTGAGACACCAGCAAGTTCACAAGTGACTGCAGGGGTTGGATTCTGATGTTATTGCTGCTGTTAATCACATCCCGGACTGAATCGTGTTCATTCTGACAGTTGGGGTTTGTTTCTGCTGATGTTAAGTCCTATAACTGGGCTGGAGTTTAATATTTTGATATTTCAAATAACACAGTGTGTCGATATTTGATGTCTCCAAGATAAGAGGAGACTAATTGATGTCCTGTTACCAACTGCTCCATTCTTGGGCCTTTTCTCCTCTCTAACTCGAGATTATTTCAGTTCTCGTACCTTCGGTTACTCTCATGGACAAGTCCCAGCTCCCCATACCTTCCAGAGTGCCTCTCCTAGCCTTGGTATCCAGGGAAGGTCTCGGTAACACGCCCGGGATCACTAAACACAAAACCCAGTCTGTTAATCACTTTCAGCTACTGGACTTAGCGTGTGTCCCACAGCATCTCTCTCACCTTCGATGTGTGAATAGAGCATCACGCCTGCAAACCTGCTTTCAATTTAAATTTGAATCCACTCAGCAAGTGTATTTAAAAAAAAATAATTACAAGTAAACAGATCACATCAAATAATTGGCAAAGGCTTAGAGTCAACAAGATGAACAAGTGAACACATCACGGCCCAATACCCCAGCTCTATATTCACAGGAGAAAGTCTGTTATCTAACTCCTCGAGTGGACAGAATAGAGAAAGATCCCAACTCTAAGAACATCTAGAATCTGTTGTAAATATCTTTCAAATCCTGACTGGTCCAATCTGTCGGTTTCCTTTCAATTGAAGTGAATGGAAGATGAGAGGTGTGTTGGCATATGGACCTCGGTTAATTCAGCTTCTGAAAGGTGTTCATGTTTAGTTCATTCGATATCGGGGAAAATGTGGTTGGTATCATTAGAGAGAGAGAGATTTCACTGAGCAACAGCTGGTGTTTGCAACCAACTGGCCTTGGATATTTTCATCATAGAATGTTTCGATCAGAAATATGATGTTGGGATAAGGAAAGTCTGGAGACTAGTGGTTTGTGCTGCCCCAGGAAGGCCACAGTGTTTTTACCTGCTTCTAACATTGTTGATGTGTGTTGAAGAAAATGCAGACTTGTGTCTCTGGACTGTGCAGTAGCCAGAGACGACCATATTAGGCAATGCCTGCTCCAGTTTGATAAGAGGTTGATGGCAGAGCAAGAGATCCAGCAGTTTTAAGAATTTATCTCCCGTTATCTGCAGACATCGAATGTCGCAGCGTGCTGACAAAATTGGACTTAAGACTTGAACCTATTGGGTTCAATTATTGGGATCGATTGTTATAGAATTGAATTGTTATAGAATGGAAAAGTAGTGAAGTTATGCTAAACTTGTATCGAACCTTGGTCAGACCACACTTGGAGCACTGCGTACAATTCTGGTCACCATATTATAAAAAGGATATAGAGGCACTGGAGAGGGTGCAGAGAAGATTTACAAGGATGATACCAGAAATGAGAGGGTATACCTGTCAGGAAAGGATGGACAGGCTGGGTCTCTTTTCTCTTGAAAAAAGAAGGCTGAGGGGTGACCTAATAGAGGTCTTTAAAATGATGAAAGGTTTTGATAGAGTAGATACAGAGAGAGTGTTTCCACTTGTGGGGAAGAGCATAACTAGAGGCCATCAATATAAGATAGTCACCAAGAAATCCAATAGGGAATTCAGGAGAAACTTCTTTACCCAGAGAGTGGTGAGAATGTGGAACTCGCTACCACAGGGAGTGGTTGAAGCGAATAGTATCGATGCATTTAAGGGGAGGCTAGACAAGCATATGAGGGAGAAGGGAATAGAGGGTTATGCTGATAGAGATAGATGGGGAAAGACGGGAGGAGGCTCGAGTGGAGCATAAACGCCGGCATGGACTGGTTGGGCCGAATGGCCTGTTTCTGTGACGTATATCCTGTGTAATCCTGTGTAGTCACAGCAAACAGACAGTTTAACAGACTGCCCATGGTCCACTCTAACCCCCACCTTCTCTCTCTCACACTATTCATAGACACTGCTGCAGTAATTGCTCCTCTGACCTTTCCTCTCTTGTCCCTCCTACACCCCTAATACACGGCCCGACACAATCTCCCTCCCCCTACATCCTCACTGTGCTGGAATCCACACCAGTCTCCCCATCTGCTCCTTGTTCTCTCCCTGGATCCGAAAGCTACTGAACTCAGTCTTCCCTCCTGAAGTCTACAGGCTCTAAAACTGAAGCTTGGTGTCCCTCAGTCCCTACTCCTCCCCTTCTCTCCTCCTCTTTTCCCCCGGGCTGTGACCACACTCTGGGCCTTGCCCGGGGATTCTCAGTATGAACAGGTGGGGTGTGTTTTGAGACAGGGTGTCTCCGCTCTCCTCCTCTTTTCCCCGGGGTGTGTCCACACTCTGGGCCTTGGGCCTTGCCCGGGGATTCTCAGTATGAACAGGTGGGGTGTGTTTTGAGACAGGGTGTCTCCGCTCTCCTCTTTTCCCCGGGGTGTGTCCACACTCTGGGCCTTGGGCCTTGCCTGGGGATTCTCAGTATGAACAGGTGGGGTGTGTTTTGAGACAGGGTGTCCCCGCTCTCCTCCTCTTTTCCCCGGGGTGTGTCCACACTTTGGGCCTTGGGCCTTGCCTGGGGATTCTCAGTATGAACAGGTGGGGTGTGTTTTGAGACAGGGTGTCCCCGCTTTCCTCCTCTTTTCCCCCGGGGTGTGTCCACACTCTGGGCCTTGGGCCTTGCCCGGGGATTCTCAGTATGAACAGGTGGGGTGTGTTTTGAGACAGGGTGTCCCCGCTCTCCTCTTTCCCTGGGGTGTGTCCACACTCTGGGCCTTGGGCCTTGCCCGGGGATTCTCAGTATGAACAGGTGGGGTGTGTATTGAGACAGGGTGTCCCCGCTCTCCTCCTCTTTTCCCCGGGGTGTGTCCACGCCTTGGGCCTTGCCCGGGGATTCTCAGTATGAACAGGTGGGGTGTGTTTTGAGACAGGGTGTCCCCGCTCTCCTCCTCTTTTCCCCGGGGTGTGTTCCACACTCTGGGCCTTGGGCCTTGCCCGGGGATTCTCAGTATGAACAGGTGGGGTGTGTTTTGAGACAGGGTGTCTCCGCTCTCCACCTTTAAAGGGACAAGGAGACGACCAGCTGGGCTGAATGGCCCTGCTTTATGACATCACTGCAGTGCCTAGCAACCAACCTCCCTCAGTCCCTGCTCATTATGGGCTGGCAGTGTTTGATGGGACAGTGTAGAGGGAGCTTTACTCTGTATCTAACCCGTGCTGTACCTGCATTGGGAGTGTTTGATGGGACAGTGCAGAGGGAGCTTTACTCTGTATCTAACCCGTGCTGTACCTGCATTGGGAGTGTTTGATGGGACAGTGTAGAGGGAGCTTTACTCTGTATCTAACCCATGCTGAACCTGCCCTGGGAGTGTTAGATGGGACAGTGCAGAGGGAGCTTTACTCTGTATCTAACCCATGCTGAACCTGCCCTGGGAGTGTTAGATGGGACAGTGCAGAGGGAGCTTTACTCTGTATCTAATCCGTGCTGTACCTGCCCTGGGAGTGTTTGATGCGACAATGTACAGGGAGCTTTACTCTGTATCTAACCCGTGCTGCTCCTGCCCTGGGAGTGTTTGATGGGACAGTGTAGAGGGGCTTTACTGTGTATCTAACCCGTTCTATACCTGCCCTGGGAGTGTTTGATGGGAAAGTATCGAACGAGCTTTACTCTGTATGTTACCCGTGCTGTACCTACCTGGGAGTGTTTGATGGGACAGTGCAGAGGGAGCTTTACTCTGTATCTAACCCATGCTGTTCCTGCCCTGGGAGTGTTTGATGGGACAGTTTAGAGGGAGCTTTACTCTGCAACTAACCCGTGCTGTTCTTGCCCTGGGAGTGTTTGATGGGACAGTGTAGAGGGGTCTTTACTGTGTATCTAACCCGTTCTGTACCTGCCCTGGGAGTGTTTGATGAGAAAGTATCGAACGAGCTTGACTCTGTATGTTACCCGTGCTGTACCTACCTGGGAGTGTTTGATGGGACAGTGTAGAGGGAGCTTTACTCTGTATCTAACCCATGCTGTTGCTGCCCTGCGAGTGTTTGATGGGACAGTGTAGAGGGAGCTTTACGCTGTATCTAACCCGTGCTGTACCTGCCCTGGGAGCGTTTGATGGGACAGTGTAGAGGGAGCTTTACTCTGTATCTAACCCATGCTGTTCCTGCCCTGGCAGTGTTTGATGGGACACTATAGAGTGAGCTTTACTCTGTATGTAACCCGTTCTGTACCTGCTCTAGGACTGTTTGATAGGACAGAAAAGAGCGAGCTATACTCTGTATCTAACACGTGCTGTACCTGCCACAGGAGTGTTTGAAGGGACAGTGTAGAGGGAGCTTTACTCTGTATCTAACCCATGCTGTTCCTGCCCTGGGAGTGTTTGATGGGACAGTGTAGAGGGAGCTTTACTCTGTATCTAACCCGTGCTGTACCTGCCCTGGGAGTGATTGATGGGACAGTGTGGAGAGAGCTTTACTCTGTATGTAACCCGTGCTGTACCTGCCCTGTGAGTGTTTGATGGGACAGTGTAGAGGGAGCTTTACTCTGTATCTAACCCGTGCTGTACCTGCCCTGGAGTGTTTGATGGGACAGTGTAGAGGGAGCTTTACTCTGTATCTAACCCGTGCTGTACCTGCCCTGGGAGTGTTTGATGGGACAGTGTAGAGGGCAGCTTTACTCTGTATCTAACCCGTGCTGTACCTGCCCGAGGAGTGTTTGCTGTGACAGTGTCGAGGGAGCTTTACTCTGTATCGAACCCGTGTTGCACCTGCCCTGGGAGTGTTTGATGGGACAGTGTCGAGTAAGCTTTACTCTGTATCTAACCTGTGCTGTGCTTGCCCTGGGAGTGTTTGATGGGACAGTGTAGAGGGAGCTTTACTGTGTATCTAACCTGTGCTGTACCTGCCCTGGCAGTGTTTGATGGGACAGTGCAGAGGGAGCTTTACTCTGTATCTAACCCGTGCTGTACCTGCCCTGGGAGTGTTTGATGGTCACGTGTAGGGGAGCTTTACTCTTTATCTAACCCGTGCTGTACCTGCCCTGGGAGTGTTTGATGGGACAGTGTCGAGGGAGCTTTACTCTGCATCTAACCCATGCTGTACCTGCCCTGGGAGTGTTTGATGGGACAGTGTAGAGGGAACTTTACTCTGTATCTAACCCATGCTGTACCTGCCCTGGGAGTGTTTGATGGGACAGTGTAGAGGGGGTTTTACTCTGTATCTAACCCGTGCTGCAGCTGCCCTGGGAGTGTTTGATGGGACAGTGTATAGGTAGCTTTACTCTGTATCTAACCCATGCTGTACCTGCCCTGGGAGTGTTTGATGGGACAGTGTAGAGGGAGCTTTACTCTGTATGTTACCCGTGCTGTACCTGCCCTGGGAGTGTTTGATGGGACAGTACAGAGCGAGCTTTACTCTGTATGTAACCCGTGCTGTACCTGCTCAAAGGAGTGTTAGATGGGACAGCGTAGAGGGAGCTTTACTCTGTATCTAACCCATGCTGTACCTGCCCTGGGAGTGTTTGATGGGACAGTGTAGAGGGAGCTTTACTCTGTATCTAACCCGTGCTGTACCTGCCCTGGGAGTGTTTGATGGGACAGTGTAGAGGGAGCTTTACTCTGTATCTAACCCGTGCTGTACCTGCCCTGGGAGTGTTTGATGGGACAGTGTAGAGGAAGCTTTACTCTGTATCTAACCGTGCTGTACTTGCCCTGGGAGTGTTTGATGGGACAGTGTAGAGGGAGCTTTACTCTGTATCTAACCCGTGCTGTACCTGCCTGGGAGTGTTTGATGGGACAGTGTAGAGGGAGCTTTACTCTGTATCTAACCTGTGCTGTACCTGCCCTGGGAGTGTTTGATGGGACAGTGTAGAGGGAGCTTTACTCTGTATCTAACCCGTGCTGTACCTGCCCTGGGAGTGTTTGATGGGACAGTGTAGAGGGAGCTTTACTCTGTATCTAACCCGTGCTGTACCTGCCCTGGGAGTGTTTGATGGGACAGTGCAGAGGGAACTTTACTCTTTATCTAACCCGTGCTGTACCTGTCCTGGGAGTGTTTGATGGGACAGTGTAGAGGGAGCTTTACTCTGTATCTAACCCGTGCTGTACCTGCCATGGGAGTGTTTGATGGGACAGTGTAGAGGGAGCTTTACTCTGTATCTGACCCGTGCTGTACCTGCCCTGGGAATGTTTGATGAGACAGTGTAGTGGAGGCTTTACTGTGGATCTAAACCGTTCTGTACCTGCCCTGGGAGTGTTTGATGGGAAAGTATTGAACTAGCTTTACTCTGTATGTTACCCGTGCTGTACCTGCTCAAAGGAGTGTTAGATGGGACAGCGTAGAGGGAGCTTTACTCTGTATCTAACCCATGCTGTTGCTGCCCTGCGAGTGTTTGATGGGACAGTGTAGAGGGAGCTTTCCGCTGTATCTAACCCGTGCTGTACCTGCCCTGGGAGCGTTTGATGGGACAGTGTAGAGGGAGCTTTACTCTGTATCTAACCCATGCTGTTCCTGCCCTGGCAGTGTTTGATGGGACACTATAGAGCGAGCTTTACTCTGTATGTAACCCGTTCTGTACCTGCTCTAGGACTGTTTGCTGGGACAGTATAGAGCGAGCTATTCTCTGTATCTAACCCGTGCTATACCTGCCTGGGAGTGTTTGATGGGACAGTGTAGAGGGAGCTTTGCTCTGTATCTAACCCGTGCTGTACCTGCCCTGGGACTGTTGGATGGGACAGTATAGAGGGAGCTTTACTCTGTATCTAACCCGTGCTGTACCTGCCCTGGGAGTGTTTGATGGGACAGTGTAGAGGGAACTTTACTCTGTATCTAACCCGTGCTGTACCTGTCCTGGGAGTGTTTGATGGACAGTGTAGAGGGAGCTTTACTCTGTATCTAACCCGTGCTGTACCTGCCCTGGGAGTGTTTGATGGGACAGTGTAGAGGGAGCTTTACTCTGTATCTAACCCGTGCTGTACCTGCCCTGGGAGTGTTTGATGAGACAGTGTAGAGGGACCTTTACTCTGTAATTAACCCGTGCTGTCGCTGCCCTGGGAGTGTTTGATGTGACTGTGCAGAGGGTGCTTTACTCGGTATCTAACCCGTGCTGTTCCTGCCCTGGGAGTGTTTGATGGGACAGTGTCGAGGGGGCTTTACTCTGTAATTAACCCGTGCTGCAGCTGCCCTGGGAGTGTTTGATGGGACAGTGTAGAAGGAGCTTTACTCTATATCTAACCCATGCTGTTCCTGCCCTGGGATTGTTTGATGGGACAGTGTAGAGGGAGCTTTACTCTGTATCTAACCCGTGCTGTACCTGCCCTGGGAGTGTTTGATGGGACAGTGTAGAGGGAGCTTTACTGTGTATCTAACCCGTGCTGTACCTGCCCTGGGAGTGTTTGATGGGACAGTGTCGAAGGAGCTTTACTCTGTATCTAACCCGTGCTGCACCTGCCCTGGGAGTGTTTGATGCGACAATGTACAGGGAGCTTTACTCTGTATCTAACCCGTGCTGTACCTGCCCTGGGAGTGTTTGATGGGACAGTGTCGAAGGAGCTTTACTCTGTATCTAACCCGTGCTGTACCTGCCCTGGGAGTGTTTGATGCGACAATGTACAGGGAGCTTTACTCTGTATCTAACCCGTGCTGTACCTGCCCTGGGAGTGTTTGATGGGACAGTGTAGAGGGGGCTTTACTGTGTATCTAACCCGTTCTGTACCTGCCCTGGGAGTGTTTGATGGGAAAGTATTGAACTAGCTTTACTCTGTATGTTACCCGTGCTGTACCTGCCCTGGGAGTGTTTGATGGGACAGTGTAGAGGGAGCTTTACTCTGTATCTAACCCATACTGTTCCTGCCCTGGGAGTGTTTGATGGGACAGTATAGAGCGAGCTTTATTCTGTATGTAACCCGTGCTGTACCTGCTCAAAGGAGTGTTTGATGGGACAGTATAGAGCGAGCTTTACTCTGTCTCTAACCCGTGCTATACCTGCCCCAGGAGTGTTTGATGGGACAGCGTAGAGGGAGCTTTACTCTGTATCTAACCCATGCTGTTCCTGCCCTGGGAGTGTTTGATGGTACAAGTGTAGAGGACAGCTTACTCTGTATCTGACCCGTGCTGTACCTGCCTGGAGTGTTTGAAGGGACAGTGTCGAGGGAGCTTTGCTCTGTATCTAAACCGTGCTGTGCATGCCCTGGGACTGTTGGATGGGACAGGTATAGGAGGGATCTTACTCTGTATCTAACCCCGTGCTGCACCTGCCCTGGGAGTGTTTGATGGGACAGTGTTGAGTAAGCTTTACTCTGTATCTAACCCATGCTGTTCCTGCTCTGGGAGTGTTTGATGGAACAGTATAGAGCGAGCTTTACTCTGTATGCTAACCCGTCCTGTACCTGCTCAAAGGAGGAGTGTTAGATGGGACAGCGTAGAGGGAGCTTTACTCTGTATCTAACCCATTGCTTGTAGCTGCCCTGCGAGTGTTAGATGGGACAAGTGTAGAGGGCAGCATTACGCTGTATCTAACCCGTGCTGTACCTGCCCTGGGAGCGTTTGATGGGACAGTGTAGAGGGAGCTTTACTCTGTATCTAACCCATGCTGTTCCTGCCCTGGCAGTGTTTGATGGGACACTATAGAGCGAGCTTTACTCTGTATGTAACCCGTTCTGTACCTGCTCTAGGACTGTTTGCTTGGACAGTATGGAGCGAGCTATACTCTGTATCTAACCCGTGCTATACCTGCCCCAGGAGTGTTTGATGGGACAGTGTAGAGGGAGCTTTACTCTGCATCTAACCCATGCTGTACCTGCCCTGGGAGTGTTTGATGGGACAGTTTCGAGGGAGCTTTACTCTGCAACTAACCCGTGCTGTTCCTGCCCTGGGAGTGTTTGATGGGACAGTGCTGAGGGGGCTTTACTGTGTATCTAACCCGTTCTGTACCTGCCCTGGGAGTGTTTGATGGGAAAGTATCGAACGAGCTTTACTCTGTATCTCACCCATGCTGTACCTGCCCTGGGAGTGTTTGATTGAACAGTGCAGAGGGAGCTTTACTCTGTATGTAACACGTGCTGTACCTGCTCGAGGACTGTTTGATAGGACAGTATAGAGCGAGCTATACTCTGTATCTAACCCGTGCTGTACCTGCCACAGGAGTGTTTGATGGGACACTGTAGAGGGAGCTTTACTCTGTCTCTAACCTGTGCTGTGCTTGCCCTGGGAGTGTTTGATGGGACACTGCAGAGGGAGCTTTACTCTGTATCTAACCCGTGCTGTACATAGCCTGGCAGTGTTTGATTGGGACAATGCAGCGGGAACATTAGTCTGTATCTAACCTGTGCTGTACCTGCCCTGGGAGTGTTTGATGGGACAGTGTAGAGGGAGCTTTACTCTGTATCTAACCCGTGTTGTACCTGCCCTGGGAGTGTTTGATGGGACAGTGGAGAGGGAGCTTTACTCTGGATCGAACCCATGCTGTTCCTGCCCTAGGAGTGTTTGATGGTCACGTGTAGGGCAGCTTTACTCTTTATCTAACCCGTGCTGTACCTGCCCTGGGAGTGTTTGATGGGACAGTGTCGAGGGAGTTTACACTGTATCTAACCCGTGATGTACCTTTCCTGGGAGTGTTTGATGGGACAGTGTAGAGTGAGCTTTACTCTGTATCTAACCCGTGCTGTACCTTTCCTGGGAGTGTTTGATGGGACAGTGTATAGGTAGCTTTACACTGTATCTAACCCATGCTTGTACCTGCCCTGGGAGTGTTTGATGGGACAGTGTAGAGGGAGCTTTACTCTGTATCTTACCCGTGCTGTACCTGCCCAGGGAGTGTTTGATGGGACAGTTTTAGAGGGAGCTTTACTCTGTATCTAACCTGTGCTGTTACCTGCCCTGGGAGTGTTTGATGGGACAGTGTAGAGGGCTTTACTCTGTATCTAACCCGTGCTGTACCTGCCCTGGGAGTGTTTGATGGGACAGTGTGAGGGAGCTTTACTCTGTATCTAACCCGTGCTGTACCTGCCCTGGGAGTGTTTGATGGGACAGTGTAGAGGGAGCTTTACTCTGTATCTAACCCGTGCTGTACCTGCCCTGGGAGTGTTTGATGGGACAGTGTAGAGGGAGCTTTACTCTGTATCTAACCCGTGCTGTACCTGCCCTGGGAGTGTTTGATGGGACAGTGTAGAGGGAGCTTTACTCTGTATCTAACCCGTGCTGTACCTGCCCTGGGAGTGTTTGATGGGACAGTGTAGAGGGAGCTTTACTCTGTATCTAACCCGTGCTGTACCTGCCCTGGGAGTGTTTGATGGGACAGTGTAGAGGGAGCTTTACTCTGTATCTAACCCGTGCTGTACCTGCCCTGGGAGTGTTTGATGGGACAGTGTAGAGGGAGCTTTACTCTGTATCTAACCCGTGCTGTACCTGCCCTGGGAGTGTTTGATGGGACAGTGTAGAGGGAGCTTTACTCTGTATCTAACCCGTGCTGTACCTGCCCTGGGAGTGTTTGATGGGACAGTGTAGAGGGAGCTTTACTCTGTATCTAACCCGTGCTGTACCTGCCCTGGGAGTGTTTGATGGGACAGTGTAGAGGGAGCTTTACTCTGTATCTAACCCGTGCTGTACCTGCCCTGGGAGTGTTTGATGGGACAGTGTAGAGGGAGCTTTACTCTGTATCTAACCCGTGCTGTACCTGCCCTGGGAGTGTTTGATGGGACAGTGTAGAGGGAGCTTTACTCTGTATCTAACCCGTGCTGTACCTGCCCTGGGAGTGTTTGATGGGACAGTGTAGAGGGAGCTTTACTCTGTATCTAACCCGTGCTGTACCTGCCCTGGGAGTGTTTGATGGGACAGTGTAGAGGGAGCTTTACTCTGTATCTAACCGTGCTGTACCTGCCCTGGGAGTGTTTGATGGGACAGTGTAGAGGGCTTTACTCTGTATCTAACCCGTGCTGTACCTGCCCTGGGAGTGTTTGATGGGACAGTGTAGAGGGAGCTTTACTCTGTATCTAACCCATGCTGGACAGTGTAGAGGTCCTTTACTCTGTATCTAACCCGTGCTGTACCTGCCCTGGGAGTGTTTGATGGGACAGTGTAGAGGGAGCTTTACTCTGTATCTAACCCGTGCTGTACCTGCCCTGGGAGTGTTTGATGGGACAGTGTAGAGGGAGCTTTACTCTGTATCTAACCCGTGCTGTACCTGCCCGGGAGTGTTTGATGGGACAGTGTAGAGGGAGCTTTACTCTGTATCTAACCCGTGCTGTACCTGCCCTGGAGTGTTTGATGGGACAGTGTAGAGGGAGCTTTACTCTGTATCTAACCGTGCTGTACCTGCCCTGGGAGTGTTTGATGGGACAGTGTAGAGGGAGCTTTACTCTGTATCTAACCCGTGCTGTACCTGCCCTGGGAGTGTTTGATGGGACAGTGTAGAGGGAGCTTTACTCTGTATCTAACCGTGCTGTACCTGCCCTGGGAGTGTTTGATGGGACAGTGTAGAGGGAGCTTTACTCTGTATCTAACCCGTGCTGTACCTGCCCTGGGAGTGTTTGATGGGACAGTGTAGAGGAGCTTTACTCTGTATCTAACCATGTGTACCTGGGAGTGTTTGATGGGACAGTGTAGGGAGCTTTACTCTGTATCTAACCCGTGCTGTACCTGCCCTGGGAGTGTTTGATGGGACAGTGTAGAGGGAGCTTTACTCTGTATCTAACCCGTGCTGTACCTGCCCTGGGAGTGTTTGATGGGACAGTGTAGAGGGAGCTTTACTCTGTATCTAACCCGTGCTGTACCTGCCCTGGGAGTGTTTGATGGGACAGTGTAGAGGGAGCTTTACTCTGTATCTAACCCGTGCTGTACCTGCCCTGGGAGTGTTTGATGGGACAGTGTAGAGGGAGCTTTACTCTGTATCTAACCCGTGCTGTACCTGCCCTGGGAGTGTTTGATGGGACAGTGTAGAGGGAGCTTTACTCTGTATCTAACCCGTGCTGTACCTGCCCTGGGAGTGTTTGATGGGACAGTGTAGAGGGAGCTTTACTCTGTATCTAACCCGTGCTGTACCTGCCCTGGGAGTGTTTGATGGGACAGTGTAGAGGGAGCTTTACTCTGTATCTAACCCGTGCTGTACCTGCCCTGGGAGTGTTTGATGGGACAGTGTAGAGGAGCTTTACTCTGTATCTAACCCGTGCTGTACCTGCCCTGGGAGTGTTTGATGGGACAGTGTAGAGGGAGCTTTACTCTGTATCTAACCCGTGCTGTACTGCCCTGGGAGTGTTTGATGGGACAGTGTAGAGGGAGCTTTACTCTGTATCTAACCCGTGCTGTACCTGCCCTGGGAGTGTTTGATGGGACAGTGTAGAGGGAGCTTTACTCTGTATCTAACCCGTGCTGTACCTGCCCTGGGAGTGTTTGATGGGACAGTGTAGAGGGAGCTTTACTCTGTATCTAACCCGTGCTGTACCTGCCCTGGAGTGTTTGATGGGACAGTGTAGAGGGAGCTTTACTCTGTATCTAACCCGTGCTGTACCTGCCCTGGGAGTGTTTGATGGGACAGTGTAGAGGGAGCTTTACTCTGTATCTAACCCGTGCTGTACCTGCCCTGGGAGTGTTTGATGGGACAGTGTAGAGGGAGCTTTACTCTGTATCTAACCCGTGCTGTACCTGCCCTGGGAGTGTTTGATGGGACAGTGTAGAGGGAGCTTTACTCTGTATCTAACCCGTGCTGTACCTGCCCTGGGAGTGTTTGATGGGACAGTGTAGAGGGAGCTTTACTCTGTATCTAACCCGTGCTGTACCTGCCCTGGGAGTGTTTGATGGGACAGTGTAGAGGGAGCTTTACTCTGTATCTAACCCGTGCTGTACCTGCCCTGGGAGTGTTTGATGGGACAGTGTAGTGGAGCTTTACTCTGTATCTAACCGTGCTGTACCTGCCCTGGGAGTGTTTGATGGGACAGTGTTGAGGGAGCTTTACTCTGTATCTAACCGTGCTGTACCTGCCCTGGAGTGTTTGATGGGACAGTGTAGAGGGAGCTTTACTCTGTATCTAACCCGTGCTGTACCTGCCCTGGGAGTGTTTGATGGGACAGTGTAGAGGGAGCTTTACTCTGTATCTAACCCGTGCTGTACCTGCCCTGGGAGTGTTTGATGGGACAGTGTAGAGGGAGCTTTCTCTGTATCTAACCGTGCTGTACCTGCCTGGGAGTGTTTGATGGGACAGTGTAGAGGGAGCTTTACTCTGTATCTAACCCGTGCTGTACCTGCCCTGGGAGTGTTTGATGGGACAGTGTAGAGGGGCTTTACTCTGTATCTAACCCGTGCTGTACCTGCCCTGGGAGTGTTTGATGGGACAGTGTAGAGGGAGCTTTACTCTGTATCTAACCCAGCTGGGACAGTGTAGAGGAGCTTTACTCTGTATCTAACCCGTGCTGTACCTGCCCTGGGAGTGTTTGATGGGACAGTGTAGAGGGAGCTTTACTCTGTATCTAACCCGTGCTGTACCTGCCCTGGGAGTGTTTGATGGACAGTGGAGGAGTGGAGGGAGCTTTACTCTGTATCTAACCCGTGCTGTACCTGCCCTGGGAGTGTTTGATGGGACAGTGTAGAGGGAGCTTTACTCTGTATCTAACCCGTGCTGTACCTGCCCTGGGAGTGTTTGATGGGACAGTGTAGAGGGAGCTTTACTCTGTATCTAACCCGTGCTGTACCTGCCCTGGGAGTGTTTGATGGGACAGTGTAGAGGGAGCTTTACTCTGTATCTAACCGTGCTGTACCTGCCCTGGGAGTGTTTGATGGGACAGTGTAGAGGGAGCTTTACTCTGTATCTAACCCGTGCTGTACCTGCCCTGGAGTGTTTGATGGGACAGTGTAGAGGGAGCTTTACTCTGTATCTAACCCGTGCTGTACCTGCCCTGGGAGTGTTTGATGGGACAGTGTAGAGGGAGCTTTACTTGTATCTAACCCGTGCTGTACCTGCCCTGGGAGTGTTTGATGGGACAGTGTAGAGGGAGCTTTACTCTGTATCTAACCCGTGCTGTACCTGCCCTGGGAGTGTTTGATGGGACAGTGTAGAGGGAGCTTTACTCTGTATCTAACCCGTGCTGTACCTGCCCTGGGAGTGTTTGATGGGACAGTGTAGAGGGAGCTTTACTCTGTATCTAACCCGTGCTGTACCTGCCCTGGGAGTGTTTGATGGGACAGTGTAGAGGGAGCTTTACTCTGTATCTAACCCGTGCTGTACCTGCCCTGGGAGTGTTTGATGGGACAGTGTAGAGGGAGCTTTACTCTGTATCTAACCCTGCTGTACCTGCCCTGGGAGTGTTTGATGGGACAGTGTAGAGGGAGCTTTACTCTGTATCTAACCCGTGCTGTACTGCCCTGGGAGTGTTTGATGGGACAGTGTAGAGGGAGCTTTACTCTGTATCTAACCCGTGCTGTACCTGCCCTGGGAGTGTTTGATGGGACAGTGTAGAGGGAGCTTTACTCTGTATCTAACCCGTGCTGTACCTGCCCTGGAGTGTTTGATGGGACAGTGTAGAGGGAGCTTTACTCTGTATCTAACCCGTGCTGTACCTGCCCTGGGAGTGTTTGATGGGACAGTGTAGAGGGAGCTTTACTCTGTATCTAACCCGTGCTGTACCTGCCCTGGGAGTGTTTGATGGGACAGTGTAGAGGGAGCTTTACTCTGTATCTAACCCGTGCTGTACCTGCCCTGGGAGTGTTTGATGGGACAGTGTAGAGGGAGCTTTACTCTGTATCTAACCGTGCTGTACCTGCCCTGGGAGTGTTTGATGGGACAGTGTAGAGGGAGCTTTACTCTGTATCTAACCCGTGCTGTACCTGCCCTGGAGTGTTTGATGGGACAGTGTAGAGGAGCTTTACTCTGTATCTAACCCGTGCTGTACCTGCCCTGGGAGTGTTTGATGGGACAGTGTAGAGGGAGCTTTACTCTGTATCTAACCCGTGCTGTACCTGCCCTGGGAGTGTTTGATGGGACAGTGTAGAGGGAGCTTTACTCTGTATCTAACCCGTGCTGTACCTGCCCTGGGAGTGTTTGATGGGACAGTGTAGAGGGAGCTTTACTCTGTATCTAACCCGTGCTGTACCTGCCCTGGGAGTGTTTGATGGGACAGTATAGAGGGAGCTTTACTCTGTATCTAACCCGTGCTGTACCTGCCCTGGGAGTGTTTGATGGGACAGTGTGGAGGGAGCTTTACTCTGTATCTAACCCGTGCTGTACCTGCCCTGGGAGTGTTTGATGGGACAGTGTAGAGGGAGCTTTACTCTGTATCTAACCCGTGCTGTACCTGCCCTGGGAGTGTTTGATGGGACAGTGTAGAGGGAGCTTTACTCTGTATCTAACCCGTGCTGTACCTGCCCTGGGAGTGTTTGATGGGACAGTGTAGAGGGAGCTTTACTCTGTATCTAACCCGTGCTGTACCTGCCCTGGGAGTGTTTGATGGGACAGTGTAGAGGGAGCTTTACTCTGTATCTAACCCGTGCTGTACCTGCCTGGGAGTGTTTGATGGGACAGTGTAGAGGGAGCTTTACTCTGTATCTAACCCGTGCTGTACCTGCCCTGGGAGTGTTTGATGGGACAGTGTGAGGGAGCTTTACTCTGTATCTAACCCGTGCTGTACCTGCCCTGGGAGTGTTTGATGGGACAGTGTAGAGGAGCTTTACTCTGTATCTAACCCGTGCTGTACCTGCCCTGGGAGTGTTTGATGGGACAGTGTAGAGGGAGCTTTACTCTGTATCTAACCCGTGCTGTACCTGCCCTGGGAGTGTTTGATGGGACAGTGTAGAGGGAGCTTTACTCTGTATCTAACCCGTGCTGTACCTGCCCTGGGAGTGTTTGATGGGACAGTGTAGCGGGAGCTTTACTCTGTATCTAACCTGTGCTGTACCTGCCCTGGGAGTGTTTGATGGGACAGTGTAGAGGGAGCTTTACTCTGTATCTAACCCGTGCTGTACCTGCCCTGGAGTGTTTGATGGGACAGTGTAGGGAGCTTTACTCTTTATCTAACCCGTGCTGTACCTGCCCTGGGAGTGTTTGATGGGACAGTGTAGAGGGAGCTTTACTCTGTATCTAACCGTGCTGTACCTGCCCTGGGAGTGTTTGATGGGACAGTGTAGGGAGCTTTACTCTGTATCTAACCCGTGCTGTACCTGCCCTGGGAGTGTTTGATGGGACAGTGTTGAGGGAGCTTTACTCTGTATCTAACCCGTGCTGTACCTGCCCTGGGAGTGTTTGATGGGACAGTGTAGAGGGGTTTACTCTGTATCTAACCCGTGCTGTACTGCCCTGGGAGTGTTTGATGGGACAGTGTAGAGGTAGCTTTACTCTGTATCTAACCCGTGCTGTACCTGCCCTGGGAGTGTTTGATGGGACAGTGTAGAGGGAGCTTTACTCTGTATCTTACCCGTGCTGTACCTGCCCTGGGAGTGTTTGATGGGACAGTTTAGAGGGAGCTTTACTCTGTATCTAACCTGTGCTGTACCTGCCCTGGGAATGTTTGATGGGACAGTGTAGTAGGGGCTTTACTGTGGATCTAACCCGTTCTGTACCTGCCCTGGGAGTGTTTGAGGGGGGACAGTTGTAGAGGGAGCTTACTCTGTATCTAAACCCGTGCTGCTACCTGCCCTGGGACTGCTTTGATGGAGAGGTGTAGAGGAGTTTCTAGATCTCTGAACACGTGCTGCTACCTGCCCTGCGGAGTGTTTGATGGGACAGTGTAGAGGGAGCTTTACTCTGTATCTAACCCGTGCTGTACCTGCCCTGGAGTGTTTTGATGGACAGAGTAGAGGGAGCTTACTCTGGTATCTAACCCGTGCTGTACCTGCCCTGGGAGTGTTTGATGGGACAGTGGAGAGGGGCTTTTACTATTTATCTAACCAGTGCTGTACCTGTCCTGGGAGTGTTTGATGGGACAGTGTAGATTGAGCTTTACTCTGTATCTAACCCGTGCTGTACCTGCCTGGAGTGTTTGATGGGACAGTGTAGAGGAAGCTTTACTCTGTATCTGACCCGTGCTGTACTTGCCTGGGAGTGTTTGATGGGACAGTGTAGAGGAGCTTTGCTCTGTATCTAACCGTGCTGTATGTACCTGCCTGGGAGTGTTTGGATGGGACAGTACAGAGGGCTTTACTCTGTATCTAACCCGTGCTGTACATGCCCTGGAGTGTTTGATTGGGACAGT
>JASTWF010001600.1:0-27452 GCA_030390025.1 Squalus acanthias | reverse complement strand
ACAGCACGGGTTAGATACAGAGTAAAGCCCCCTCTACACTGTCCCATCAAACATCCCAGGGCAGGTACAGCACAGCTTAGATACAGAGGAAAGCTCCCTCTACACTGTCCCATCAAACACTCCCCAGGGCAGGTACTAGCACGGGTTACGATACTAGTGAATAGCTCGCATCTTACACTGTCCCCAGCAAACAAGCTCCCATGGCCAGTACAGCCACGGGTATTAATACAGAGTAAAGCTCGCCCTCTACTAGCTGTCCCCCATCAAACACCACTGCCAGGGACAGGAACAGCATGGGTTGATCACAGAGTAAAGCTCCCTCTACACTTCCCATCAAACAGCTCCCAAGGTCAGGTACAGCCAAGGTTAGATACAGAGGAAAGCTCCCTCTTACACTGTCCCATCAAACACTCCCAGGGCAGCAACAGCATGGGTTAGATACAGATAAAGCTCCCTCTACCTGTCCATCAAACACTCCCAGGGCAGTTACAGCACGGGTAAGCATACAGAGTAAAGCTCCTTCAATACTGTCCCAATCAAACACTCCCAGGGCAGGTACAGCACGGGTTAGATACAGAGTAAAGCCCCCACTACACTGTCCCATCAAACACTCCCAGGGCAGGTACAGCACGGGTTAGTTACAGAGTAAAGCTCCCTCTACACTGTCCCATCAAACACTCCCAGGGCAGGTACAGCATGGGTTAGATACAGAGTAAAGCTCCCTCACACTGTCCCATCAAACACTCCCAGGGCAGGTACAGCACAGGTTAGATACAGAGTAAAGCTCCCTCTACACTGTCCATCAAACACTCCCAGGGCAGGTACAGCACGGGTTAGATACAGAGTAAAGCTCCCTCTACACTGTCCCATCAAACACTCCAGGGCAGGTACAGCACGGGTTAGATACAGAGTAAAGCTCCCTCTACACTGTCCCATCAAACACTCCCAGGCAGGTACAGCACGGGTTAGATACAGAGTAAAGCTCCCTCTACACTGTCCCATCAAACACTCCCAGGGCAGGTACAGCACGGGTTAGATACAGAGTAAAGCTCCCTCTGCACTGTCCCATCAAACACTCCCAGGGCAGGTACAGCACGGGTTAGATACAGAGTAAAGCTCCCTCTACACTGTCCCATCAAACACTCCCAGGGCAGGTACAGCACGGTTTAGATACAGAGTAAAGCCCCTCTACACT
This sequence comes from Squalus acanthias, assembly GCA_030390025.1. Taxonomy (NCBI): domain Eukaryota; kingdom Metazoa; phylum Chordata; class Chondrichthyes; order Squaliformes; family Squalidae; genus Squalus; species Squalus acanthias. Next base: position 26,257 of record JASTWF010001600.1, on the reverse strand, counting down.
GTCCCATCAAACACTCCCAGGGCAGGTACAGCACGGGTTAGATACAGAGTAAAGCTCCCTCTACACTGTCCCATCAAACACTCCCAGGGCAGGTACAGCACGGGTTAGATACAGAGTAAAACCCCCTCTACACTGTCCCATCAAACACTCTCCCAGGGCAGGTACAGCACGGGTTAGATACAGAGTAAAGCTCCCTCTACACTGTCCATCAAACACTCCCAGGGCAGGTACAGCACGGGTTAGATACAGAGTAAAGCTCCCTCGACACTGTCCCATCAAACACTCCCAGGGCAGGTACAGCACGGGTTAGATACAGAGTAAAGCTCCCTCTACACTGTCCCATCAACACTCCCAGGGCAGGTACAGCACGGGTTAGATACAGAGTAAGCTCCCTCTACACTGTCCCATCAAACACTCCCAGGGCAGGTACAGCACGGGTTAGATACACAGTAAAGCTCCCTCTACACTGTCCCATCAAACACTCCCAGGCAGGTACAGCACGGGTAGATACAGAGTAAAGCTCCCTCTACACTGTCCCATCAAACACTCCAGGGCAGGTACAGCACGGGTTAAACAGAGTAAAGCTCCCTCTACACTGTCCCATCAAAACACTCCCAGGGCAGGTACAGCACGGTTAGATACAGAGTAAAGCTCCTCTACACTGTCCCATCAACACTCCCAGGGCAGGTACAGCACGGGTTAGATACAGAGTAAGCTCCCTCTACACTGTCCCATCAAACACTCCCAGGGCAGGTACAGCACGGGTAAATACAGAGTAAAGCTCGTTCTACTTTCCCAACAAACACTCCCAGGGCAGGTACAGAACGGGTTAGATACAGAGTAAAGCTCCCTCTACACTGTCCCATCAAACACTCCCAGGGCAGGTACAGCACGGGTTAGATACAGAGTAAAGCTCCCTCTAACACTGTCCCATCAAACACTCCCAGGGCAGGTACAGCACGGGTTAGATACAGAGTAAAGCTCCCTCTGCACTGTCCCCATCAAACACTCCCAGGGCAGGTACAGCACGGGTTAGATACAGAGTAAAGCTCCCTCTACACTGTCCCATCAAACACTCCCAGGGCAGGTACAGCACGGGTTAGATACAGAGTAAAGCTCCCTCTACACTGTCCCATCAAACACTCCCAGGGCAGGTACTGCACGGGTTAGATACAGAGTAAAGCTCCCTCTACACTGTCCCATCAAACACTCCCAGGGCAGGTACAGCACGGGTTAGATACAGAGTAAAGCTCCCTCTACACTGTCCCATCAAACACTCCCAGGGCAGGTACAGCACGGGTTAGATACAGAGTAAAGCTCCTCTACACTGTCCCATCAAACACTCCAGGGCAGGTACAGCACGGGTTAGATTACAGAGTAAAGCTCCCTCGACACTGTCCCATCAAACACTCCCAGGGCAGGTACAGCACGGGTTAGATACAGAGTAAAGCTCCTCTACACTGTCCCATCAAACACTCCCAGGGCAGGTACAGCACGGGTTAATTACAGAGTAAAGGTCCCTCGACACTGTCCCGTCAACACTGTCCCATCAAACACTCCCAGGGCAGGTACAGCACGGGTAACATACAGAGTAAAGCTCCCTCTATACTGTCCCACAAACACTCCCAGGGCAGGTACAGCACGGGTTAGATACAGAGTAAAGCTCCTCTACACTGCCCATCCTGGGTAGAGATAACAGAGAAAGCTCCCTCTATACTTTCCCATCAAACATCCCAGGCAGGTACAGCACGGTTAGATACAGAGTAAAGCCCCTCTGTACTGTCCCATCAACACTCCCAGGCAGGTACAGCACGGGTTAGATACAGAGTAAAGCTCCCTCTACACTGTCCCATCAAACACTCCCAGGGCAGGTACAGCACGGGTTAGATACAGAGAAAGCTCCTCTACACTGTCCATCAAACACTCCCAGGGCAGGTACAGCACGGTTAGATACAGAGTAAAGCTCGCTCTACACTGTCCCATCAAACACTCCAGGGCAGGTACAGCACGGTTAGATACAGAGTAAAGCTCCCTCTACACTGTCCCATCAAACACTCCCAGGGCAGGTACAGCACAGGTTAGATACAGAGTAAAGCTCCCTCTACACTGTCCCATCAAACACTCCCAGGGCAGGTACAGCACGGGTTAGATACAGAGTAAAGCTCCCTCTACACTGTCCCATCAAACACTCCCAGGCAGGTACAGCACGGGTTTATACAGAGTAAAGCTCCCTCACACTGTCCCATCAAACACTCCCAGGGCAGGTACAGCACGGTTAGATACAGAGTAAAGCCCTCCTCTACACTGTCCCATCAAACACTCCCAGGGCAGGTACAGCAACGGGTTAGATACAGAGTAAAGCTCCCTCTACACTGTCCCATCAAACACTCCACCAGGCAGGTACAGCACGGTTAGATACAGAGTAAAGCTCCCTCTACACTGTCCCATCAAACACTCCAGGGCAGGTACAGCACGGGTTAGATACAGAGTAAAGCTCCCTCTACACTGTCCCATCAAACACTCCCAGGGCAGGTACAGCACGGGTTAGATACAGAGTAAAGCTCCCTCTACACTGTCCCATCAAACACTCCAGGGCAGGTACAGCACGGGTTAGATACAGAGTAAAGCTCCCTCTACACTGTCCCATCAAACACTCCCAGGGCAGGTACAGCACGGGTTAGATACAGAGTAAAGCTCCTCTACACTGTCCCATCAAACACTCCCAGGGCAGGTACAGCACGGTTAGATACAGAGTAAAGCTCCCTCTAACTGTCCCATCAAACACTCCCAGGGCAGGTACAGCACGGGTTAGATACAGAGTAAAGCTCCCTCTACACTGTCCCATCAAACACTCCCAGGGCAGGTAGCAGCACGGTTAGATACAGAGTAAAGCTCCCTCTACACTGTCCCATCAAACACTCCCAGGGCAGGTACAGCACGGGTTAGATACAGAGTAAAGCTCCTCTACACTGTCCCATCAAACACTCCAGGGCAGGTACAGCACGGGTTAGATACAGAGTAAAGCTCCCTCTACACTGTCCCATCAAACACTCCCAGGGCAGGTACAGCACGGGTTAGATACAGAGTAAAGCTCCCTCTACACTGTCCCATCAAACACTCCCAGGGCAGGTACAGCACGGGTTAGATACAGAGTAAAGCTCCCTCTACACTGTCCCATCAAACACTCCCAGGGCAGGTACAGCACGGGTTAGATACAGAGTAAAGCTCCCTCTACACTGTCCCATCAAACACTCCCAGGGCAGGTACAGCACGGGTTAGATACAGAGTAAAGCTCCCTCTACACTGTCCCATCAAACACTCCCAGGGCAGGTACAGCACGGGTTAGATACAGAGTAAAGCTCCCTCTACACTGTCCCATCAAACACTCCCAGGGCAGGTACAGCACGGGTTAGATACAGAGTAAAGCTCCCTCTACACTGTCCCATCAAACACTCCCAGGGCAGGTACAGCACGGTTAGATACAGAGTAAAGCTCCCTACACTGTCCCATCAAACACTCCCAGGGCAGGTACAGCACGGGTTAGATACAGAGTAAAGCTCCCTCTACACTGTCCCATCAAACACTCCCAGGGCAGGTACAGCACGGTTAGATACAGAGTAAAGCTCCCTCTACACTGTCCCATCAAACACTCCCAGGGCAGGTACAGCACGGTTAGATACAGAGTAAAGCTCCCTCTACACTGTCCCATCAAACACTCCCAGGGCAGGTACAGCACGGGTTAGATACAGAGTAAAGCTCCCTCTACACTGTCCCATCAAACACTCCAGGGCAGGTACAGCACGGGTTAGATACAGAGTAAAGCTCCCTCTACACTGTCCCATCAAACACTCCCAGGCAGGTACAGCACGGGTTAGATACAGAGTAAAGCTCCCTCTACACTGTCCCATCAAACACTCCAGGGCAGGTACAGCACGGGTTAGATACAGAGTAAAGCTCCCTCTACACTGTCCCATCAAACACTCCCAGGGCAGGTACAGCACGGGTTAGATACAGAGTAAAGCTCCCTCTACACTGTCCCTCAAAACACTCCCAGGGCAGGTACAGCACGGGTTAGATACAGAGTAAAGCTCCCTCTACACTGTCCCATCAAACACTCCCAGGGCAGGTACAGCACGGGTTAGATACAGAGTAAAGCTCCCTCTACACTGTCCCATCAAACACTCCCAGGGCAGGTACAGCACGGTTAGATACAGAGTAAAGCTCCCTCTACACTGTCCCATCAAACACTCCCAGGCAGGTACAGCACGGGTTAGATACAGAGTAAAGCTCCCTCTACACTGTCCCATCAAACACTCCCAGGGCAGGTACAGCACGGGTTAGATACAGAGTAAAGCTCCCTCTACACTGTCCCATCAAACACTCCCAGGGCAGGTACAGCACGGGTTAGATACAGAGTAAAGCTCCCTCTACACTGTCCCATCAAACACTCCCAGGGCAGGTACAGCACGGGTTAGATACAGAGTAAAGCTCCCTCTACACTGTCCCATCAAACACTCCCAGGGCAGGTACAGCACGGGTTAGATACAGAGTAAAGCTCCCTCTACACTGTCCCATCAAACACTCCCAGGGCAGTACAGCACGGGTTAGATACAGAGTAAAGCTCCCTCTACACTGTCCCATCAAACACTCCCAGGGCAGGTACAGCACGGGTTAGATACAGAGTAAAGCTCCCTCTACACTGTCCCATCAAACACTCCCAGGGCAGGGTACAGCATGGAGTTAGATACAGAGTAAAGCTCCTCTACACTGTCCCATCAAACACTCCCAGGGCAGGTACAGCACAGGGTTAGATACTAGCTAAGCCCCTCGGTACACTGTCCCATCAAACACTGCAGGGCAGGCACAGCACGGGTTAGATACAGAGTAAAGCTCCCTCTACACTGTCCCATCAAACACTCCCAGGGCAGGTACAGCACGGGTTAGATACAGAGTAAAGCTCCCTCTCAACACTGTCCCATCAAACACTCCCAGGGCAGGTACAGCACGGGTTAGATACAGAGTAAAGCTCCCTCTACACTGTCCCATCAAACACTCCCAGGGCAGGTACAGCACGGGTTAGATACAGAGTAAAGCTCCTCTACACTGTCCACATGGGTTAGATACAGAGTAAAGCTCCCTCAACACTGTCCCATCAAACACTCCCAGGGCAGGTACAGCACGGGTTAGATACAGAGTAAAGCTCCCTCTACACTGTCCCATCAAACACTCCCAGGGCAGGTACAGCACGGGTTAGATACAGAGTAAAGCTCCCTCTACACTGTCCCATCAAACACTCCCAGGCAGGTACAGCACGGGTTAGATACAGAGTAAAGCTCCCTCTACACTGTCCCATCAAACACTCCCAGGGCAGGTACAGCACGGGTTAGATACAGAGTAAAGCTCCCTCTACACTGTCCCATCAAACACTCCCAGGCAGGTACAGCACGGGTTAGATACAGAGTAAAGCTCCCTCTACACTGTCCCATCAAACACTCCCAGGGCAGGTACAGCACGGGTTAGATACAGAGTAAAGCTCCCTCTACACTGTCCCATCAAACACTCCCAGGGCAGGACAGCACGGGTTAGATACAGAGTAAAGCTCCCTCTACACTGTCCCATCAAACACTCCCAGGGCAGGTACAGCACGGGTTAGATACAGAGTAAAGCTCCCTCTACACTGTCCCATCAAACACTCCCAGGGCAGGTACAGCACGGGTTAGATACAGAGTAAAGCTCCCTCTACACTGTCCCATCAAACACTCCCAGGGCAGGTACAGCACGGGTTAGATACAGAGTAAAGCTCCCTCTACACTGTCCCATCAAACACTCCCAGGGCAGGTACAGCACGGGTTAGATACAGAGTAAAGCTCCCTCTACACTGTCCCATCAAACACTCCCAGGCAGGTACAGCACGGGTTAGATACAGAGTAAAGCTCCCTCTACACTGTCCCATCAAACACTCCCAGGGCAGGTACAGCACGGGTTAGATACAGAGTAAAGCTCCCTCTACACTGTCCCATCAAACACTCCCAGGGCAGGTACAGCACGGGTTAGATACAGAGTAAAGCTCCCTCTACACTGTCCCATCAAACACTCCCAGGGCAGGTACAGCACGGGTTAGATACAGAGTAAAGCTCCCTCTACACTGTCCCATCAAACACTCCAGGGCAGGTACAGCACGGGTTAGATACAGAGTAAAGCTCCCTCTACACTGTCCCATCAAACACTCCCAGGGCAGGTACAGCACGGGTTAGATACAGAGTAAAGCTCCCTCTACACTGTCCCATCAAACACTCCCAGGGCAGGTACAGCACGGGTTAGATACAGAGTAAAGCTCCCTCTACACTGTCCCATCAAACACTCCCAGGGCAGGTACAGCATGGGTTAGATACAGAGTAAAGCTCCCTCTACACTGTCCCATCAAACACTCCCAGGGCAGGTACAGCACGGGTTAGATACAGAGTAAAGCTCCCTCTACACTGTCCCATCAAACACTCCAGGGCAGGTACAGCACGGGTTAGATACAGAGTAAAGCTCCCTCTACACTGTCCCATCAAACACTCCCAGGGCAGGTACAGCACGGGTTAGATACAGAGTAAAGCTCCCTCTACACTGTCCCATCAAACACTCCCAGGGCAGGTACAGCACGGGTTAGATACAGAGTAAAGCTCCCTCTACACTGTCCCATCAAACACTCCCAGGGCAGGTACAGCATGGGTTAGATACAGAGTAAAGCTCCCTCTACACTGTCCCATCAAACACTCCCAGGGCAGGTACAGCACGGGTTAGATACAGAGTAAAGCTCCCTCTACACTGTCCCATCAAACACTCCCAGGGCAGGTACAGCACGGGTTAGATACAGAGTAAAGCTCCCTCTACACTGTCCCATCAAACACTTCCCAGGGCAGGTACAGCATGGGTGAGATCAGAGTAAAGCTCCCCTACACTGTCCCATCAAACAGTCCAGGGAGGTGCAGCACGGGATCAGTACAGAGTAAAACCCCTCTACACTGTCCCATCAAACCTCCCAGGGCAGGTACAGCATGGGTTAGATACAGAGTAAAGTTCCCTCTACACTGTCCCATCAAACACTCCCAGGGCCAGGTACAGCATGGGTTAGATGCAGAGTAAAGCTCCCTCGACACTGTCCCATCAAACACTCCAGGGACAGGTACATCACGGGTTATGATTACCAGTGTAAACTCCCTCGACACTGTCCCATCAAACACTCCCAGGGCAGGTACAGCACGGGTTAGATACAGACTAATGTTCCCGCTGCATGTTGTCCCAATCAAACACTGCCCAGGCTATGTACAGCACGGGTTAGATACACAGCAAAGCTCCCTCTACACTGTCCATCAACACTTCCAGGCAGGTACAGCACGGGTGAGATACAGAGCTAAAGTTCCCTCTACACTGTCCCATCAAACACTCCTGGGCAGGTACAGCAAGGGTTAGATACAGAGTAAAGTTCCCTCTACACTGTGCATCAAACACTAACAGGGCAGGTTCAGCACGGGTTTACATACAGAGTAAAGCTCCCTCCACACTGTCCCATCAATCACTCCCAGGGCAGGTTACAGCACGGGTTAGATACAGAGTATAGCTCCTCTACACTGTCCCATCAAACACTCCCAGGTAGGTACAGCAGGGTAAACATACAGAGTCAAGCTCGTTCGATACTTTCCATCAAACACTCCCAGGGCAGGTACAGAACGGGTTAGATACAGAGTAAAGCTCCCTCTACACTGTCCCATCAAACACTCCCAGGGCAGGTACAGCACGGGTTAGATACAGAGTAAAGCTCCCTCTACACTGTCCCATCAAACACTCCCAGGGCAGGTACAGCACGGGTTAGATACAGAGTAAAGCTCCCTCTACACTGTCCCATCAAACACTCCCAGGGCAGGTACAGCACGGGTTAGATACAGAGTAAAGCTCCCTCTACACTGTCCCATCAAACACTCCCAGGGCAGGTACAGCACGGGTTAGATACAGAGTAAAGCTCCCTCTACACTGTCCCATCAAACACTCCCAGGGCAGGTACAGCACGGGTTAGATACAGAGTAAAGCTCCCTCTACACTGTCCCATCAAACACTCCCAGGGCAGGTACAGCACGGGTTAGATACAGAGTAAAGCTCCCTCTACACTGTCCCATCAAACACTCCCAGGGCAGGTACAGCATGGGTTAGATACAGAGTAAAGCTCCCTCTACACTGTCCCATCAAACACTCCAAGGGCAGCTACAGCACGGGTTAATTACAGAGTAAAGCCCCCTCGACACTGTCCCATCAAACACTCCCAGGGCAGGAACAGCACGGGTTAGATACAGAGTAAAGCACCCTCTGCACAGTCACATCAAACACTCCCAGGGCAGCGACAGCACGGGTTAATTACAGAGTAAAGGTCCCTCGACACTGTCCCGTCAGACACTGTCCCATCAAACACTCCCAGGGCAGGTACAGCACTGATAACATACAGAGTAAAGCTCGTTCAATACTTTCCCATCAAACACTCCCAGGGCAGGTACAGAACGGGTTAGATACACAGTAAAGACACCTCTACACTGTCCCAGCATGGGTTAGATACAGAGTAAAGCTCGTTCAATACTTTCCCATCAAACATTCCCAGGGCAGGTACAGCACGGGTTAGATACAGAGTAAAGCCCCCTCTGTACTGTCCCATCCAACAGTCCCAGGGCAGGTACAGCACTGGTTAGATACAGAGCAAAGCTCCCTCTACACTGTCCCATCAAACACTCCCAGGCAGGTATAGCACGGGTTAGATACAGAGTAAAGCTCGCTCTACACTGTCCCATCAAACACTCCCAGGGCAGGTACAGCACGGGTTAGATACAGAGTAAAGCTCCCTCTACACTGTCCCATCAAACACTCCCAGGGCAGGTACAGCACGGGTTAGATACAGAGTAAAGCTCCCTCTACACTGTCCCATCAAACACTCCCAGGGCAGGTACAGCACGGGTTAGATACAGAGTAAAGCTCCCTCTACACTGTCCCATCAAACACTCCAGGGCAGGTACAGCACGGGTTAGATACAGAGTAAAGCTCCTCTACACTGTCCCATCAAACACTCCAGGGCAGGTACAGCACGGGTTAATACAGAGTAAAGCTCCCTCTATACTGTCCCATCAAACACTCCCAGGGCAGGTACAGCACGGGTTAGATACAGAGTAAAGCTCCCTCTACACTGTCCCATCAAACACTCCCAGGGCAGGTACAGCACGGGTAAGATACAGAGTAAAGCTCCCTCTACACTGTCCCATCAAACACTCCCAGGGCAGGTACAGTACGGGTAACATACAGAGTAAAGCTAGTTCAATACTTTCCCATCAAACACTCCCAGGGCAGGTACAGCACAGGTTAGATACAGAGTAAAGCTCCCTCTACACTGTCCCATCAAACACTCCCAGGGCAGCTACAGCACGGGTTAGATACAGAGTAAAACTCCCTCTACACTGTCCCATCAAACACTCCCAGGGCAGGTACAGCATGGGTGAGATACAGAATAAACTTCCCTCTACACTGTCCCATCAAACACTCCCAGGAAAGGTACAGCACGGGTTAGATACAGTGTAAACTCCCTCTACACTGTCCCATCAAACACTCCCAAGGCAGGTACAGCACGGGTTAGATAAAGAGTAAAGTCCCTCTGCACTGTCCATCAAACACTCCCAGGGCAGGTACAGCACGGGTTAGATACAGAGTAAAGCTCCCTCTACACTGTCCCATCAAACACTCCAGGGCAGGTAGCAGCACGGGTTAGATACAGAGTAAAGCTCCCTCTACACTGTCCCATCAAACACTCCCAGGGCAGGTGCAGCATGGGTTAGATACAGAGTAAAGCTCCCTCTACAGTGTCCCATCAAACACTCCTGGGGCAGGTATAGCACGGGTTATATACAGAGTAAAGCTCGCCTCTACTACTGTCCTAGCAAACAGTCCTAGAGCAGGTACAGCATGGGTTACATACAGAGTAAAGCTCGCTATAGCTGTCCATCAAACACTGCCAGGGCAGGAACAGCATGGGTTAGATACAGAGTAAAGCTCCCTCTACACTGCCCCATCAAACGCTCCCAGGGCAGGTACAGCATGGGTTAGATACAGCGTAAAGCTGCCTCTACACTGTCCCATCAAACACTCGCAGGGCAGCAACAGCATGGGTTAGATACAGAGTAAAGCTCCCTCTACGCTGTCCCATCTAACACTCCTTTGAGCAGGTACAGCATGGGTTAGATACAGAGTAAAGCTCCCTCTAAACTGTCCCATCAAACACTCCCAGGGCAGGTACAGCACAGGTAAGATACAGAGTAAAGCTCCCTCTACACTGTCCCATCAAACACTCCCAGGGCAGGTACAGCATGGGTGAGATACAGAGTAAAGCTACCCATACACTGTCCCATCAAACACTCCCAGGGCAGCTGCAGCACGGGTTAGATACAGAGTAAAACCCCCTCTACACTGTCCCATCAAACACTCCCAGGGCAGGTACAGCATGGGTTAGATACAGAGTAAAGTTCCCTCTACACTGTCCCATCAAACACTCCCAGGGCAGGTACAGCATGGGTTAGATGCAGAGTAAAGCTCCCTCGACACTGTCCCATCAAACACTCCCAGGACAGGTACATCACGGGTTAGATACAGTGTAAACTCCCTCGACACTGTCCCATCAAACACTCCCAGGGCAGGTACAGCACGGGTTAGATACAGACTAATGTTCCCGCTGCATTGTCCCAATCAAACACTGCCAGGCTATGTACAGCACGGGTTAGATACACAGCAAAGCTCCCTCTACACTGTCCCATCAAACACTTCCAGGCAGGTACAGCACGGGTGAGATACAGAGTAAAGTTCCCTCTACACTGTCCCATCAAACACTCCCTGGGCAGGTACAGCACGGGTTAGATACAGAGTAAAGTTCCCTCTACACTGTCGCATCAAACACTAACAGGGCAGGTTCAGCACGGGTTACATACAGAGTAAAGCTCCCTCCACACTGTCCCATCAATCACTCCCAGGGCAGGTACAGCACGGGTTAGATACAGAGTATAGCTCCCTCTACACTGTCCCATCAAACACTCCCAGGTAGGTACAGCACGGGTAACATACAGAGTCAAGCTCGTTCGATACTTTCCCATCAAACACTCCCAGGGCAGGTACAGAACGGGTTAGATACACAGTAAAGCCCCCTCTACACTGTCCCATCAAACACTCCCAGGGCAGGAACAGCACGGGTTAGATACAGAGTAAAGCTCCCTCTAAACTGTCCCATCAAACACTCCCAGGGCAGGTACAGCACGGGTTAGATACAGAGTAAAGCTCCCTCTGCACTGTCCCATCAAACACTCCCAGAGCAGGTACAGCATGGGTTAGATACAGAGTAAAGCTCCCTCTACACTGTCCCATCAAACACTCCCAGGGCAGGTACAGCACTGGGTTAGATACAGAGTAAAGCTCCCTCTACACTGTCCCATCAAACACTCCCAGGGCAGGAACAGCATGGGTTAGATACAGAGTAAAGCTCCTCTACACTGTCCCATCAAACACTCCCAGGGCAGCTACAGCACGGGTTAATTACAGAGTAAAGCTCCCTCGACACTGTCCCATCAAACACTCCCAGGGCAGGAACAGCACGGGTTAGATACAGAGTAAAGCACCCTCTGCACAGTCCCATCAAACACTCCCAGGGCAGCGACAGCACGGGTTAGATACAGAAGTAAAGCTCGCTCTATACAGTCCCATCAAACACTCCTTTGCAGCAGGGGTACGCAGCAGCGTTACATATCAGAATAAAGGCTCGCTCTATACTGTCCCATCCAACACTCAAGGGCAGGAACAGTATGGGTTCAGATACAGAGTAAAGACTCCCTCTACACTGGTCCCAGCATGGGTAAGATACAGAGTAAGTCTCCCTCTACACTGTCCATCAAACACTCCCAGGGCAGGTACAGCCATGGGTTAGATACAGAGTAAAGCTACCCATACACTGTCCCATCAAACACTCACAGGGCCAGCCTGCAGACCACGGGTTAGACTCCAGAGTAAACCCCCCATCTCCACTGTCCCCCCCATCAAACACTCCCAGGAGCAGGTACAGCATGGGTTAGAAACAGAGTAAAGCTTCCCTCTACACTGTCCCATCAAACACTCCCAGGGCAGGTACAGCACGAGGTTAGATACAGAGTAAAGCTCCCTCTACACTGTCCCATCAAACACTCCCAGGGCAGCTACAGCACGGGTTAGATACAGAGTAAAGCTCCCTCTACACTGTCCCATCAAACACTCCCAGGGCAGTTACAGCAAGGGTTAGATACAGAGTAAAGTCCCTCTACACTGTCCCATCAAACACTCCCAGGGCAGGTACAGCACAGGGTTAGATGCAGAGTAAACCTCCCTCTACACTGTCCCATCAAACACTCCCAGGGCAGGTACAGCACGGTTAGATACAGAGTAAAGCTCCCTCTACACTGTCCCATCAAACACTCCCAGGGCAGGTACAGCACAGGTTAGATACAGACTAATGTTCCCTCTGCACTGTCCCAATCAAACACTGCCAGGCTATGTACAGCACGGGTTAGATACAGAGTAAAGCTCCCTCTACACTGTCCCATCAAACACTCCCAGGGCAAGCACAGCACAGGTTAGATACAGAGTAAAGCTTCCTCTACACTGTCCCATCAAACACTCCCAGGGCAGGTGCAGCACGGGTTAGATACAGAGTAAAGCTCCCTCTAAACTGTCCCATCAAACACTCCCAGGGCAGGTACAGCACGGGTTAGATACAGAGTAAAGCTCCTCTACACTGTCCCATCAAACACTCCCAGGGCAGGTACAGCACGGGTCAGATACAGAGTAAAGCTCCCTCTACACTGTCCCATCAAACACTCCCAGGGCAGGTACAGCACGGGTTAGATACAGAGTAAAGCTCCCTCTACACTGTCCCATCAAACACTCCCATGACAGGTACAGCACGGGTTAGATACAGAGTAAAGCTCCCTCTACACTGTCCCATCAAACACTCCCAGGGCAGGTACAGCACGGGTTAGATACAGAGTAAAGCTCCCTCTACACTGTCCCATCAAACACTCCCAGGGCAGGTACAGCACGGGTTAGATACAGAGTAAAGCTCCCTCTACACTGTCCCATCAAACACTCCCAGGGCAGGTACAGCACGGGTTAGATACAGAGTAAAGCTCCCTCTACACTGTCCCATCAAACACTCCTGGGGCAGGTATAGCACGGGTTATATACAGAGTATAGCTCGCTCTATACTGTCCTAGCAAACAGTCCTAGAGCAGGTACAGAATGGGTTACATACAGAGTAAAGCTCGCTCTATAGTGTCCCATCAAACACTGCCAGGGCAGGAACAGCATGGGTTAGATACAGAGTAAAGCTCCCTCTACACTGCCCCATCAAACGCTCCCAGGGCAGGTACAGCACGGGTTAGATACAGCGTAAAGCTGCCTCTACACTGTCCCATCAAACACTCGCAGGGCAGCAACAGCATGGGTTAGATACAGAGTAAAGCTCCCTCTACGCTGTCCCATCTAACACTCCTTTGAGCAGGTACAGCATGGGTTAGATACAGAGTAAAGCTCCCTCTAAACTGTCCCATCAAACACTCCCAGGGCAGGTACAGCACAGGTAAGATACAGAGTAAAGCTCCCTCTACACTGTCCCATCAAACACTCCCAGGGCAGGTACAGCATGGGTGAGATACAGAGTAAAGCTCCCTCTACACTGTCCCATCAAACACTCCCAGGGCAGGTACAGCACGGGTTAGATACAGAGTAAAGCTCCCTCTACACTGTCCCATCAAACACTCCCAGGGCAGGTACAGCACGGGTTAGATACAGAGTAAAGCTCCCTCTACACTGTCCCATCAAACACTCCCAGGGCAGGTACAGCACGGGTTAGATACAGAGTAAAGCTCCCTCTACACTGTCCCATCAAACACTCCCAGGGCAGGTACAGCACGGGTTAGATACAGAGTAAAGCTCCCTCTACACTGTCCCATCAAACACTCCCAGGGCAGGTACAGCACGGGTTAGATACAGAGTAAAGCTCCCTCTACACTGTCCCATCAAACACTCCCAGGCAGGTACAGCACGGGTTAGATACAGAGTAAAGCTCCCTCTACACTGTCCCATCAAACACTCCCAGGGCAGGTACAGCACGGGTTAGATACAGAGTAAAGCTCCCTCTACACTGTCCCATCAAACACTCCCAGGGCAGGTACAGCACGGGTTAGATACAGAGTAAAGCTCCCTCTACACTGTCCCATCAAACACTCCCAGGGCAGGTACAGCACGGGTTACATACAGAGTAAAGCTCCCTCTACACTGTCCCATCAAACACTCCCAGGGCAGGTACAGCACGGGTTAGATACAGAGTAAAGCTCCCTCTACACTGTCCCATCAAACACTCCCAGGGTAGGTACAGCACGGGTAGATACAGAGTAAAGCTCGCCTCTACACTTTCCCATCAAACACTCCCAGGGCAGGTACAGCACGGGTTAGATACAGAGTAAAGCCCCTCTACACTGTCCCATCAAACACTCCCAGGGCAGGAACAGCACGGGTTAGATGCAGAGTAAAGCTCCCTCTACACTGTCCCATCAAACACTCCCAGGGCAGGTACAGCACGGGTTAGATACAGAGTAAAGCTCCCTCTGCACTGTCCCATCAAACACTCCCAGGCAGGTACAGCACGGGTTAGATACAGAGTAAAGCTCCCTCTACACTGTCCCATCAAACACTCCCAGGGCAGGTACAGCACGGGTTAGATACAGAGTAAAGCTCCCTCTACACTGTCCCATCAAACACTCCCAGGGCAGGTACAGCACGGGTTAGATACAGAGTAAAGCTCCCTCTACACTGTCCCATCAAACACTCCCAGGGCAGGTACAGCACGGGTTAGATACAGAGTAAAGCTCCCTCTACACTGTCCCATCAAACACTCCCAGGGCAGGTACAGCACGGGTTAGATACAGAGTAAAGCTCCCTCTACACTGTCCCATCAAACACTCCCAGGGCAGGTACAGCACGGGTTAGATACAGAGTAAAGCTCCCTCTACACTGTCCCATCAAACACTCCCAGGGCAGGTACAGCACGGGTTAGATACAGAGTAAAGCTCCCTCTACACTGTCCCATCAAACACTGCCAGTCCATAATGAGCAGGACTGAGGGAGGTTGGTTGCTAGGCACTGCAGTGATGTCATAAAGCAGGGCCATTCAGCCCAGCTGGTCGTCTCCTTGTCCCTTTAAAGGTGGAGAGCGGAGACACCCTGTCTCAAAACACACCCCACCTGTTCATACTGAGAATCCCCGGGCAAGGCCCAAGGCCCAGAGTGTGGACACACCCCGGGGAAAGGAGGAGGAGAGCGGGGACACCCTGTCTCAAAACACACCCCATCTGTTCATACTGAGAATCCCCGGGCAAGGTCCAAGGCCCAGAGTGTGGACACACCCCGAGGAAAGAGGAGGAGAGCGGAGACACCCTGTCTCAAAACACACCCCACCTGTTCATACTGAGAATCCCCAGGCAAGGCCCAAGGCCCAGAGTGTGGAACACAACCAAGGGGGAAAGGAGGAGAGCGGGGACATCCTGTCTCAAAACACACCCCACCTGTTCATACTGAGAATCCCCGGGCAAGGCCCAAGGCCCAGAGTGTGGACACACCCCGGGGAAAAGAGGAGGAGAGCGGAGACACCCTGTCTCAAAACACACCCCACCTGTTCATACTGAGAATCCCCGGGCAAGGCCCAGAGTGTGGTCACAGCCCGGGGGAAAAGAGGAGGAGAGAAGGGGAGGAGTAGGGACTGAGGGACACCAAGCTTCAGTTTTAGAGCCTGTAGACTTCAGGAGGGAAGACTGAGTTCAGTAGCTTTCGGATCCAGGGAGAGAACAAGGAGCAGATGGGGAGACTGGTGTGGATTCCAGCACAGTGAGGATGTAGGGGGAGGGAGATTGTGTCGGGCCGTGTATTAGGGGTGTAGGAGGGACAAGAGAGGAAAGGTCAGAGGAGCAATTACTGCAGCAGTGTCTATGAATAGTGAGAGAGAGAGAAGGTGGGGGTTAGAGTGGACCATGGGCAGTCTGTTAAACTGTCTGTTTGCTGTGACTACACAGGATTACACAGGATATACGTCACAGAAACAGGCCATTCGGCCCAACCAGTCCATGCCGGCGTTTATGCTCCACTCGAGCCTCCTCCCGTCTTTCCCCATCTATCTCTATCAGCATAACCCTCTATTCCCTTCTCCCTCATATGCTTGTCTAGCCTCCCCTTAAATGCATCTATACTATTCGCTTCAACCACTCCCTGTGGTAGCGAGTTCCACATTCTCACCACTCTCTGGGTAAAGAAGTTTCTCCTGAATTCCCTATTGGATTTCTTGGTGACTATCTTATATTGATGGCCTCTAGTTATGCTCTTCCCCACAAGTGGAAACACTCTCTCTGTATCTACTCTATCAAAACCTTTCATCATTTTAAAGACCTCTATTAGGTCACCCCTCAGCCTTCTTTTTTCAAGAGAAAAGAGACCCAGCCTGTCCATCCTTTCCTGACAGGTATACCCTCTCATTTCTGGTATCATCCTTGTAAATCTTCTCTGCACCCTCTCCAGTGCCTCTATATCCTTTTTATAATATGGTGACCAGAATTGTACGCAGTGCTCCAAGTGTGGTCTGACCAAGGTTCGATACAAGTTTAGCATAACTTCACTACTTTTCCATTCTATAACAATTCAATTCTATAACAATCGATCCCAATAATTGAACCCAATAGGTTCAAGTCTTAAGTCCAATTTTGTCAGCACGCTGCGACATTCGATGTCTGCAGATAACGGGAGATAAATTCTTAAAACTGCTGGATCTCTTGCTCTGCCATCAACCTCTTATCAAACTGGAGCAGGCATTGCCTAATATGGTCGTCTCTGGCTGCTGCACAGTCCAGAAACACAAGTCTGCATTTTCTTCAACACACATCAACAATGTTAGAAGCAGGTAAAAACACTGTGGCCTTCCTGGGGCAGCACAAACCACTAGTCTCCAGACTTTCCTTATCCCAACATCATATTTCTGATCGAAACATTCTATGATGAAAATATCCAAGGCCAGTTGGTTGCAAACACCAGCTGTTGCTCAGTGAAATCTCTCTCTCTCTAATGATACCAACCACATTTTCCCCGATATCGAATGAACTAAACATGAACACCTTTCAGAAGCTGAATTAACCGAGGTCCATATGCCAACACACCTCTCATCTTCCATTCACTTCAATTGAAAGGAAACCGACAGATTGGACCAGTCAGGATTTGAAAGATATTTACAACAGATTCTAGATGTTCTTAGAGTTGGGATCTTTCTCTATTCTGTCCACTCGAGGAGTTAGATAACAGACTTTCTCCTGTGAATATAGAGCTGGGGTATTGGGCCGTGATGTGTTCACTTGTTCATCTTGTTGACTCTAAGCCTTTGCCAATTATTTGATGTGATCTGTTTACTTGTAATTATTTTTTTTTAAATACACTTGCTGAGTGGATTCAAATTTAAATTGAAAGCAGGTTTGCAGGCGTGATGCTCTATTCACACATCGAAGGTGAGAGAGATGCTGTGGGACACACGCTAAGTCCAGTAGCTGAAAGTGATTAACAGACTGGGTTTTGTCTTTAGTGATCCCGGGCGTGTTACCGAGACCTTCCCTGGATACCAAGGCTAGGAGAGGCACTCTGGAAGGTATGGGGAGCTGGGACTTGTCCATGAGAGTAACCGAAGGTACGAGAACTGAAATAATCTCGAGTTAGAGAGGAGAAAAGGCCCAAGAATGGAGCAGTTGGTAACAGGACATCAATTAGTCTCCTCTTATCTTGGAGACATCAAATATCGACACACTGTGTTATTTGAAATATCAAAATATTAAACTCCAGCCCAGTTATAGGACTTAACATCAGCAGAAACAAACCCCAACTGTCAGAATGAACACGATTCAGTCCGGGATGTGATTAACAGCAGCAATAACATCAGAATCCAACCCCTGCAGTCACTTGTGAACTTGCTGGTGTCTCAGCAGGTGGGATGATCGAGTGAATCCCTTTCCACACACGGAGCAAGTGAACGGTCTCTCCCCAGTGTGAACTTGCTGGTGTCTCAGCAGGTGGGATGACTGAGTGAATCCCTTCGCACACTCAGAGCAGGTGAATGGCCTCTCTCCAGTGTGAACTCGCTGGTGTGTCAGCAGGTTGGATAACGCAGTGAATCCCTTCCCACATTGAGAGCAGATAAACCGTCTCTCCCCAGTGTGAACTCGCTGGTGTGTCAGCAGGCTGGATGACTGAGTGAATCCTTTCCCACACACGGAGCAGGTGAACGGCCTCTCCCCAGTGTGAACTCGCTGGTGTGTCAGCAGGTGGGATGAATCAGGGAATCCCTTCCCACACACGGAGCAGGTGAATGGCCTCTCCTCAGTGTGAACTCGCTGGTGTGTCAGTAGGTGGGATGACCGAGTGAATCCCTTCCCACACACGGAGCAGGTGAACGGCCTTTCCCCAGTGTGAACTCGCTGGTGTATCAGTAGGTGGGATGAATTAGCGAATCCCTTCCCACACACGGAGCAGGTGAATGGCCTCTCCCCAGTGTGAACTCGCTGGTGTGTCAGTAGGTGGGATGAATTAGCGAATCCCTTCCCACACACGGAGCAGGTGAACGGCCTCTCCCCAGTATGAGCTCGCTGGTGTCTCAGAAGGTGGGCGGAATTAGTGAATCCCTTCCCACACTCAGAGCAGGAGAACGGCCTCTCCCCGGTGTGACTGCGCCGATGAATTTCCAGCTGGGACGGGGAAATGAATCCTTTCTCACAGTCCCCACATTTCCACGGTTTCTCCGTGGTGCGGGTGTCCTTGTGTCTCTCCAGGTTGGACGATCAGTTGAAGCCTCGTCCACACACAGAACACGTATACGGTTTCTCCCCGCTCTGAATGGTGTGATGTGTTTTCAGGCTGTGTAACTGGTTAAAGCTCTTTCCACAGGCAGTGCACTGGAACACTCTCACTCGGGTGTGTGTGTCTCGGTGCTTTTCCAGTCACACTGATGTTTGAAATCTTTTCCCACAGGCAGAACAGACAAACATTTCTCCTTCCACATTCAAAGGCCGATGATATTCAGGTCCTGATGAATCGAGTGACTCCGTCAGATCTTGACGTGATGTTTGGTTTGAGTTTCCCGTCTGCAAATCCTCCCCTTCTAATACCCTGTAAAAGGAGTTTACAAAACTCATCACTGTAAGTACATGACAGAAATTCAGAACAGACAATTCTAGTTTCCATGGAACATTCTTTCCTCTCTTGTTCCTCTAAAGCTGTAAATCCCCGTCCCACACATTGTCTCTCCTCCCTGTGCTAAAATCCAAACACCTCGCATGGCTCAAGGCTGTTTGTCCTCCTCTCCCTGTTTTCACCACCAACTCTGGCTGGGTTCAGTTCCACATTCACTGGTTCCCCACCCTCTCCTCCCCTGAAGGTGCTGACTCTGGCTGGGTTCAGTTCACTCACTGGGACCTTGAAGCCCCGCCCGCTCAGGATTGGTCCCTTTACAAAGATGGCGGCGCATGCGCTGTACTGCTCGATGAAACAAGAGGGAGACGAACAAAACCTCAGCTTTTCTTTCCAAAGATGGCCGCCGTTAACCTGGGCCTTTTCCCGGGAAAAAGTCTCCGAGCTGCAAACGCGGAACCTGTAGGTTCTCATTCGGGGCTTGCGGCCTACACCAGGTGTTTAGGAAGCTCACCCGCCGGGTACGTTACCTCCCTGCGCCCCCTGATTCGTAATCGGCGCAAAAATCGCGACTCCGACCTTTCAGCGCTTCCGCACTCGCCCGGCTCTGATCACAGTGACACTGCGCATGCTCCAGCTACGGGCGGGAACTGCGCCTGCGCACTGGTCTCCTCCAGTGTGAATGGGGCACATTCTCCCCCGCGGGGCATGCTGGGGAACATTGAAAGCCCCAATTAGTGAATGGAGAATGAGTTTCTGTGATCCCATTGAGAGAAAATTCATCAATAATTCACACAGAAACCCCAGTGCACGGGCACTCTGCCGTGGTTCAGTCCTGGATGTGATTAATAACAGAATCCAAACCCCTGCAGTCACCTGTGAACTCACTGGAGTCTCAGCAGGTGGGGTGAATTTCTTCCCACACACAGGATATTGAAACAGCCTCTCTCCAGTATCAATGCGCTGATCGTGCATCAGCTGCTTTGAGCTTTGAAAGCTTTTCTCACAGTCAGAGTATTTAAAGCAACTGTTCTCCATGTGGACACTCTGGAGTGTCAACAGGTGGGACAACGGAGTGAATCCCTTCCCACACGTGAAGTATCTGAACTGTCTCTCTTCAGTGTGCCTGTGCTGGTGTGACAGTAAATGGGATGATCGATTGAATCCCTTTCCACATACAGAGCAATGAACGGATTCTCCCCATTGCGAACAAGTGAGTTTGTCAGTTGGTGAGATGAGCGAGTGAATCTCTTTCCACACTCAGCTGGTGAACGGCCTCTCCCCGGTGTGACTGTATCCATGAGTTTCCACCTCAGACGGTCAACTGAATCCATTTCCACAGTCCCCACATTTACACTGTTGATTCAGGTGGGCGCACGAGTCTGACAGTCTGGATGATTGGTTGAAGGTGGATCCACACACAGAACATGTGTCCTGTGATTGGTGCTTTTTCCTTCTTTTTCCAAATGCTGGTGATATTCAGGTCCTGCAGATCCTCCCCTTCTAATACACTGCAAATGGTGGTTACACAAGTTGTTACTTTAAATACAGGATAGCAATTCAGAACAGACAATTCTAGATTCTTTTAAACATTCTTTCCCCTCTTGTCCCTCCTAAGCTGTAAATTCCCCATTCTACACACTCTCCCTTCATCCTTACTGTTTAAAAACAACATTATTACATCATCTGGGATTTTTTCTCTCCAGAAGGTGCTGAATCTGGCTGGGTGCAGTTCCACAGACATTAGTTAACCTCTTGTGCCTCACCATCAGCTGACTCAGTGAGTGTCAGCAGGATTTCTCCTGTGGTCGGCATCACAGCCGTGTCCAATCCTGTCCTCAATTGACAGCTACACACTTCCCAGTTGAGGTCACTGTATCAGCAGCAAGTGCAGGAGCAGTGGCTGATTTTTACTCTTGATAGCCCAGTGGTACTGAGGACAATCATGGACCCTGAACTGCTGCCTTGTCAACTATCAGCACAGATTAAGGATAGAACTTGGGACCTTCCCAGTCAGTAGCGCAGAGTGTTCTAAAGTTTGGCGGGGGAGGGGGTGGAGAAGAACAGAGTATTTTGAAAAAAGTGCTATTCCATCTTTAAAAGAAACCTTCGTCACACTGCAAAATTCTGAAGACTTTCAATATTCACCAAGCAAGTCAAATGGATCATCAAAAAACAGTGAGACATTTTAGAAAGGCTCAAGTCACTGAAACAGACAGGTTTACAATCACTGCACAGTACAGAAGGGAGCGACTGTTAATGGGAGCTCTGTGAGTGAAGTCTGCCGACACTCCAAGATAAACGGGTCTGTCCCTTTAACTATAAATAGGAAGAGAAAGGGGAGTCCCTGTCCCTTTAAATATCTGGCCCATTCCCCCAGGCAGTGGGAGGAGGAACAGCGTGCGGTCTCTTTACATCCTAACCCAGTTGGCCATGCGCAGGGACCCACTCTGTGTAGGGGCAGGGCGGGGCCTTGGGAACCCGCTCTATGTGCAGACTACTTACACTGAGACACCAAATCTAGGGACCACTTACATCGAGACATCAAATCCAGGGCCCACTTACACTGAGACACTAAATCTAGGGACCACTTACATCGAGACACCAAATCCAGGGCCCACTTACACTGAGACACTAAATCCAGGGACAACTTACATTGAGACACCAAATCCAGGGACACCTTACATTGAGACACCAAATCCATGGACCACTTATATTGTTCATGATGCGGAGATGCCGGTGTTGGACTGGGGTGGACAAAAATGAGAAGTCGCACAACACCAGGTTATAGTCTTAGCTGTACTCTGCTGTGTCTTTGATGTAATGCCTCCCTGACGGATTGTATCTCTGCAGACACATTGTTCTCTGTCTATATATACTTTGTAACCGATTTGTATTCCCTCACTGTACCTGACAAAGGAGCAGAGCTCCGAAAGCTCGTAATTTCAAATAAAACTGTTGGACTATAACCTGGTGTTGTGCGACTCCTCATTTTTGTCCACTTATATTGTGACACCAAATTAAAAATGATGTGTCGAGTGAAACTGATGTTGTCAATAGTTGTTTCTCTCCCTAACCCCTAATCCGACCCATTAATAGGAGCTCTGTTAGTCAAATCCTCTGACACTCCAAGACAAAGAAGACCGTCCCTTTAACTATAAATACGCAGTGAAAGGGGAGTCACTGTCCCTTTAAGTATCTGCCCCATTCCCCCAGGCAGCGAGAGGAGGAACAATGTGCAGTCTCTTTATATCCTGACCCAGCATGCACCGCCGGATGGGTTGCCTCATGTAGGAACCCGCTCTGTGTGGGGATAACTTACACTGAGATACCAAATCCAGAGACCATTTACACTGAAACACCAAATCCAGGGACCACTTACACTTTTACACTAATTCCAGAGAGTGCTTACACTGTGACACCAGATCCAGGGACAACTTACATTGAGACACCAAATGCGGGGACAAATTACATTGAGACACCAAATGCGGGGACCACTTACACTGTGACACCAAATCCAGGGCCCACTTACACTGAGAGACCAAATCCAGGGACCACTTACATCGAGACACCAAATCCAGGGACCACTTACTCTGAGAGACCAAATCCAGGGACCACTTACACTGAGACACCAAATCTAGGGACCACTTACACTGAGTGTATAAATGGGAATCAGAGAGCCTCAGTATGGGGACTGGTCATGGCGGTGAAACCAGCTCTAGTGAGGGCGGGTAATGGATGAAGATATGACGGTGGAATCAGATGGTTACTGGTGGGGCCTGGTGACAGGTTATTATCAGAAGCCCTTTTCAGGCAGGCCAATGATTGGATGTAACCAGAACAACACCTGGATCCGCCTGTTCTTGTCCCCAATTCTAATGACCCTGATGTCTTTTTCTGTGTCAAATGTAGAGATGTGAAAGAAGAGAGGAAATCAGGCTCGGGCCAGAAAGAAGGTTCCTTGAATGAACAATTCATGAGGCTGTTTTCTGACTCATCTGCGTGAGGTTAAAACACCATGAAATGAAAGAGAACATGTCTAGTGACACTGGCGTTGTCAATAATGGTTTCTATCCCTAACCACTGTCTCATAAGCCTAACATCCTAACCCGAACCACAGCCCCTAAACCCTGACCAAGGATGATTGATCCATGGAGGAGCTAAAGACCTGATAAAGGAAGTATTAGAACAATTATCTTGCTTAAAGAAATAGTGCAAGGTATGTTAATAACAAGAGATTAAATCAAAGAGACCATCAAAATCAGCAATGACAATTGCAAAAATCAGAACATTTCAAAGGCGATCACATGCAGTATGTGTGGAGGAGTTTTTACTAAATCGAATCCAAAAAGGATTAAATGATACAGAAAATAACAGACTTCAAATCTCATGCAAGATAATTCTTTTAAGGGGCAGTTCAAAGGAATTTCAGATGAGTGAACTCTTTTGTATGGAACATAAACAAATAAACTGTAACTTAAAAAAAACATTAAATGAAACTGAACAATTAAATTAAAATTTGGTTGTCCGGATGATGATGCACTCCAGTCCCTGCGGCGCCCACCAGTCGCGGAAGGCATTGAGTGTGCCAGTGGACACCACGTGCTCCATCTCCAGGGCTTCAGATGAGTGTACTCTTTTTGATGTACACTAAACCAAATAAACTGTAACCAATAAACCATTAAATGAAACCTAACAAATTAAATTGAAATTGTGTTGGCTGGGGTGATGATGCACTCCAGTCCCCGTGGTGCCCACCAGGTCGCGGAAGGCCTCAAGCGTGCCAGCAGGACACCGCGTGCTCCGTCTCCAGGGCCACCTACGCGCGAACATGGCTGCGGAAGAGAGGCAGGCAGTTGGGCTGAACGACCGCTGCCTGGACCAGTTAATGGCCACTTTGGCCAGGCCATAAGATGAGTGTAAAGTGAGGCATTGCAGTTCAGTCTATGACACCCACAAGCCGATAACCACATAAGAGGTTAGTGTGCAAAATTAAAGCACCTGGGATTGGGGGTAATATACTGGCATGGATTGAAAATTGGTTAACAGACAGGAAACAGAGAGTAGGAATAAATGGGTCTTTTTCGGGGTGGCAGGCGGTGACTAGTGAGGTATCGCAGGGATCAGTGCTTGGGCCCCAGCTATTCACAATATATATCAATGATTTGGAGGAGGGAACCAAATGTAATATTTCCAAGTTTGCTGACGACACGAAACTAGGTGGGATTGTGAGTTGTGAGGAGGATGCAAAGAGGCTTCAAGGCAATTTAGACAAGTTGAGTGAGTGGGCAAATACATGGCAGATGCAGTATAACGTGGATAAATGTGAAGTTATCCACTTCGGTAGGAAAAACAGAAAGGTAGAGTATTATTTAAATGGTGATAGATTGGGAAATGTTGATGTACAGAGGGACCTGGGTATCCTTGTACACCAGTCACTGAAAGCAAACATGCAAGTGCAGCAAGCAGTTAGGAAGGCAAATGGTATGTTGGCCTTCATTGCAAGAGGATTTGAGTAGAGGAGCAAGGATGTCTTACTACAGTGATACAGGGCCTTGGTGAGACCACACCTGGAGTACAGTGTGCAGTTTTGGTCTCCTTACCTAAGAAAGGATATACTTGCCATAGAGGGAGTGCAGTGAAGGTTCACCAGACTGATTCCTGGGATGACAGGACTGGCGTATGAGGAGAGATTGGGTCAACTAGGCCTGTATTCACTAGAGTTAAGAAGAATGAGAGGGGATCTCATTGAAACGTATAAAATTCTGACAGGGCTAGACAGACTGGATGCAGGGAAGATGTTTCCCCTGGCTGGGGGTCTAGAACGAGGGGTCACAGTCTCAGGATACGTGGTAGGACATTTAGGACTGAGATGAGGAGAAATTTCTTCACTCAGAGGGTGGTGAACCTGTGGAATTCTCTACCACAGAAGGCTGTGGAGGCCAAGTCACTGAATATATTTAAGAAGGAGATAGATAGATTTCTAGACACAAAAGGCATCAAGGGGTATGGGGAGAGAGCGGGAATATGGTATTGAGATACAGGATCAGCCATGATCATACTGAATGGCGGAGCAGGCTCGAAGATCCGAATGACCTACTCCTGCTCCTATTTTTCTGTGATTTTTTAAGCCATTTACTCAAACTGAACAAGCTTCGGGATAGATGTGGTAGAAGGCGAACTAGGAGAGAAGTGATATAAGTTAGAGTAAGAAAGGGCCCAAAAATGGAACAGTCGGTAACAGAACAGAAGATTAGTCTCCTCTGATCATTCAGAAATCAAATATTCAATACACTGTGTGTTTGAAACAAAGCTGATTTATTCAATATTTATACAGAATATTAATCTCCATCCCAGGTATAGGGGTTACTAAGATCAGCAGAAACACACTCTAACTGCTAGAATGAAAATGGTTCAAATATTTTTATTCAAAAACAATAATACCTGTACAACTCATCAATTACATAGTAAATCCATTACATAGTAAATCCGTTACATTCATCCATCACAGTAAAAAATAAAGCCTTAAAAACAGCCTGATAGTTAATATAAATGCACTGATTAATTTTACAAATAATCAATAATGTTTACAGTACAAATACCCTTAAACAATACCACACAACTTTTTAGATTTAAAATAATAAATCTCAAAGTTAACTCCACATAAAACAAAAACCATTTCAACACCACTGTACAAACACATAGCACCATCATAATCCAATTAAATGTTACAGATAACATTTATTCCAATAAACCAAGAAAAAACCCATTTTACGCCAGTCCTACTGGCATTGTTCATTCGATCATTCAATCATTCATTCAATTGTTCGTTCGTTCATTCAAGCATTCGTTCGTTTGTTCGATCGAGCGTAAGTTCCAATATGTATGTATGAGTGCGTGCGTGCGTATCATTTGTCTAAGTGCGCGCCTGCGTGCGTTCGCTCGATTATCGTTCGTTTGATCG
>JASTWF010000160.1:760970-921479 GCA_030390025.1 Squalus acanthias | reverse complement strand
GGTCTGCATTAGTTTGTGGAGCTGTAATAGTTTGAGGTGCTGTATTAGTTTGAGGTGCTGTATTAGTTTGAGGGGCTGTATTATTTTTAGGGGCTGTATTAGTTTGAGGTACTGTATTAGTTTGAGGGGCTCTATTAGTTTGAGGGGCTGTATTAGTTTGAGGAGCTGTATTAGTTTGAGGTGCTGTATTAGTTTGAGGTGCTGTATTAATTTGAGGGGCTGTCTTTGTTTGATGTACTCAATTAGTTTGAGGGGCTGTATTAGTTTGATGGGCTTTATTAGTTTGAGGTACTGTATTAGTTTGAGGGTCTGTATCAGTTTAAGGGGCTGTATTAGTTTGATGGGCTTTATTAGTTTGAGGTGCTGTATTAGTTTGAGAGTCTGTATTAGTTTGAGGGATTGTATTAGTTTGAGGGGATGTATTAGTTTGAGGGGTTGTATTAGTTTGAGGGTCTGTATTACTTTGCGGGGGGTATTACTTTGAGGCATTATATTAGTTTGAGGGACTGTATAAGTTTGAGGTGCTGTATTAGTTTGAGGTACTGTATTAGTTTCAGAAGCTGTGTTAGTTTGAGGGTCTGTATTAGTTTGAAGGCCTGTATTAGTTTGAGGAGCTGTATTAGTTTGAGAAGCTGTATTAGTTTGAGGGGCTGTATTAGTTTGAGGGTCTGTATTAGTTTGAGGAGCTGTATCAGTCTGAGGGGCTGTATTAGTCTGAGGGGCTGTATTAGTTTGAGGGTCTGTATTAGTTTGAGGGTGTGTATTAGTTTGAGGTACTGTATTAGTTTGAAAGGCTATATTAGCTTGAGGGGCTATATTAGTTTGCGGGGCTGTATTAGCTTGAGGTGGTGTATAAGTTGAGGTACTGTATTAGTTTGAAAGGTTGTATTAGTTTAAGGGGCTGTATTAGTTTGAAAGGCTGTATTAGTTTAAGGGGCTGTATTAGTTGGAGGGACTGTATTAGTTTGAGGAGCTGTATTAGTTTGAGGGGCTGTATTAGTTTGAGGAGCTGTATTATTTTGAGGGGCTGTATTATTTTGAGGGGCTGTTTAAGTTTGAGGCACTGTATTAGTTTGAGGGGATGTATTAGTTTGAGGGTCTGTATTAGTTTGAGGAGCTGTATTATTTTGAGGGGCTGTTTAAGTTTGAGGGGATGTATTAGTTTGAGGGTCTGTATTAGTTTGAGGAGCTGTATTAGTCTGAGGGGCTGTATTAGTTTGAGGGTCTGTATTAGTTTGAGGAGCTGTATTAGTCTGACGGGCTGTATTAGTTTGAGGGGCTGTATTATTTTGAGGGGCTCTATTAGTTTGAGGGGCTGTATTAGTTTGACGGGCTGTATTAGTTTGAGGGTCTGTATTAGTTTGAGGGGCTGTATTAGTTTGAGGGGCTGTATTAGTTTGAGGGACTGTATTAGATTGAGGGGCTGTATTAGTTTGAGGGTCTGTATTTGTTTGAGGAGCTGTATTAGTTTTATGTACTGTATTAGCTTGATGGGCTGTATTAGTTTGCCGTGGTGTATTAGTTTGAGGTACTGTATTAATTTGAGGGGCTGCATTAGTTTGATGGGGTGCATTAGTTTGAGGGGCTGTATTAGTTTGAGGGCCTGTATTCGTTTGAGGAGCTTTTTTAGTTTGAGGGGTTGTATTAGTTTGTGGAGCTGTATTAGTTTTATGTACTGTATTAATTTGATGGGCTGTATTAGTTTGCGGTTGTGTATTAGTTTGAGGTACTGTATTAGTTTGAGGGGCTGTATTAGTTTGTGGAGCTGTATTAGTTTGAGGATCTGTATTAGTTGCAATACCAATGCACATGGCAGGTAACTTGAATACAGACAAGCCCTGCATGCACACCAGGTTTTGCTCTCTGTCTCTCTCTCTCTCACACACACACACACACAGAGGCCAGCTTTAAAATTGCCACAAATCACTGTCAGCAATGAAGGAAAGTATATTGCTATCCTTCATTTTAAACTGCTAAACAGAGCAGCACAAACAGACATTTTTCAGGATTTTATCTTTTCAGTTTGCGGCCTACAGAAACAGGCTTTCTATTCTACATCAAAAGCATATGCTGTTGATGTGTGAAATCTGAAATAAAATCAGAAAGTGTCGGAAATACTCAGCAAGTAAGGCAGCATCTGTGGAGAGAGAGAGAGAAACATAATTGATGTTTCAGCTCGATGACATTTTTGTCAGATTCTGGCAAGATTTTCACGAAAGGTCATCGAGCTGAAACATTTACTCTGTTTCTCTGTATCTCCACTGATGCTGCCTAATCCGCTGAGTATTTCCAGCATTTTCTGTTTTTATTTCTATTCTGCATGTTGTTTTGATTTCATGTGTCTCTCTCACTGCCTGCCAGCCTGCCTGCCTTGTCTTGATTTGAGTAATGTGGAATAAAAAGAATGCAAATCTCCCATTGCAGCATTAATTTTCAGACAGTCCACAGACATTTTTCAGTATCTCACTGACTGACTGTCTGAATTAAGTGAAGTGAAATGAGATAAAGTGCAATAAAGTGTTACACAACAGCATTACATGTGGACCAGAATGAAATCAATAGGGTTTAATACAACAACAGCAGGTAATAAGACAGCAGACCACATCTCGCACAAACACCAGCTTTTGCCCTCGCTCTCTCACACACACACTCACAGCCTGGCCAGCCTGCAGAGGGATGACTGCCGTGTTGGAAGATTAAAACCAAAAAGACACGATTCAGTATCTTATCTTTTCACTTTGTGACCTACAGAAACAGGCTTTCTGTTCTGCAACGTGCCTTTTGATTTCATGACTCTCTCGCTCTCACTGACTGTCTGTCTGTCTGTCTGTCTGTCCCTCACACAGAAAAAAATCAAATGGAGTATTCTGAAAATAATTTTAAAAATATATTATGTACGTTTTTTTTTACAAAAGTCTTGTCTTGTTTGGGTTGGGCTGAAGGGGAGAGTAAGATCCCACTGCAGGATATGCAATAAAACACTCCACAAACATTCCCTTACAAAGTCCAGTCCAGAAAAATATCAAATGGCTTGATGTATATATGTAGATTTGCTTTTTAGAAAATTCTTGAAAGAAAGGCAAAGTAAGATCCCACAGCAGCACAGTCTGGAATGAAATCAGTATGATCTAATGGTATATACTTTCTGTTATTTACAGACATGAGATGCAATACGAATGCACACGGCAGATAACTTGAACACAGACAAGCCCTAAATTTTGCTGTCTATCTCTCTCTCTCTCTCTAACACACTCACACACACACAGGCCAGCCTGCAAAATCGCCACAAATCACTGTCAGCAATGAAAGAAAGTTGATTTATATCATTGCTCTGGTCTGTTTGGCAGTTTATACGCAAACAGAGATTTTTCAGGGTTTTATCATTTCAATTTGTGGCCTACAGAAACAGGCTTTCTATTCTGCATCAAAAGAAAATGCTGTGGATGTGGGAAATCTGAAATAAAAACAGTAAATGCTGGAAATACTCGGCAGGTAAGGCAGCATCTGTGGAGAGAGAGATAAACAGATTTAATGTTTCAGCTCGATTACCTTTTATCAGATTCTGGCAAGTTTGTGATGAAAGGTCATCGAGCTGAAACATTTACTCTGTTTCCCTGCCTCTCCACTGATGCTGCCTAACACACTGAGTATTTCCAGCATTTTCTGTTTTTATTTCTATTCTGCATGTTGTCTTGATTTCATGTGTCTCTCTCACTGCCAGCCTGAAAGCCCTTTTCTTGATTTGAGTAGAGTGGAATAAAAATAATCCAATGATCCCAGACAGCTTTTAATGTCAGACAGTCCACAATGACATTTTTCAATATCTCACTGACTGACTGTCGGTCTTGAAGTGAAGTGAAATGAAATAAAGTGCAATGAAGTGATACACAACAGCATTACATGTGGACCTGGCCAGAATGAAATCAATAGGGTTTAATACAACAGCAGGTAATAAGACAGCAGACCACATCTCACACAAACACCAGCTTTTGCCCTCTCTCTCTCTCTCTCACACACACTCACAGCCTGGCCAGCATGCAGAGGGATGACTGCCGTGTTGGAAGATTAAAACCAAAGAGACACTTTTCAGTATCTTATCTTTTCATTTTTTGGCCTACAGAAGCAGGCTTTCTATTCTGCTACTTGCCTTTTGATTTCATGTTTCTCTCGCTCTCACTGTCTGTCTGTCTGTCACTCACACAGCCTCCCTCCCACCCACATTGAACTAAAATTTACAGTAACATCACTCACACCCTCACCCAGACTCTGCAATTGGCAGACACACAGATACCCACGCACATACATACACACTCACACAGACTTCAATTTGCAGAAACTCCCACTCACACAATTATTTTGAAAAATGTGGAGCCTGGGAGTGTGAATTTTTGATGATGTCCTTTCCTGGCTGTGCGGCTAGGTTTGATGATGTCAATCCAAAAGAACGAAGTGAAGCCGAGGCCCCAGAAATCTGGGTCCCCCAGAGGAAATGAAAGCACGGGAGGGTGAAAAGAAGTAAATACAATCAGGAATAAATAATAATATATATACTTTACTTCTGATAACTAAATGTTTGCCTGTCTGTGGTTTGCCTGGAGTGTAATAACATGAATGGAAAGATCGCAAAGCAAGTTTTGCTCTGAAAAAATCCCAAGCACATTCCCCAATAAAGCCCAGTCCAGAAAAAAATCAAATGGATTATTCTGAAAATAATTCAAAAAAATATAATATATACTTCTTTTTTTAAATGTCTTGTTTTGTTTGGGTTGGGCTGAAGGGGAGAGTAAGATCCCACAGCAGGATGTGCCATGAAACACTTCACAAACATTCCCCGATGAAGTCCAGTCCAGTAAAATATCAAATGGTTTGATGTATATATGTAGATTTGCTTTTTACAAAATTCATGAAAGAAAGGCAAAGTAAGATCCCACCACAGCGCAGTCTGGAATTAAATCAGTATGATCTAATGGTGTATACTTTCTGTTGTTTTCAGACATGAGCTGCAGTACCAATGAACACAGCAGATAACTTGAACACAGACAAGCCCTGCATACACACCAGCTTTTGCTGTCTGTCTCTCTCTCTGTCACACACACACACACACACACACACAGGCCAGCCTGCAAAATTGCCACAAATCACTGTCAGCAATGAAAGAAAGTTGATTTATTTTATTGCTCTGCTCTGTTTGGCAGTTTAAAAGCAAACAGACAGTTTTAAGAATTTAATCTTTTCATTTTGCGGCCTACAGAAACAGGCTTTCTATTCTAAATCAAAAGCAAATGCTGTGGATGTAGGAAATCTGAAATAAAAACAGAAAATGCTGGAAATACTCAGCAGGTAAGGCAGCATCTGTGGAGAGAGAGAGAAACAGAGTTAATGTTTCAGCTCGATTACCTTTTGTCAGATTCTGGCAAGGTTCTGACGAAAGGTCATCGAGCTTAATCATTTACTCTGTTTCTCTGTATCTCCACTGATGCTGCCTAACATACTGAGTATTTCCAGCATTTTCTGTTTTCATTTCTATTCTGCATGTTGTCTTGATTTTATGTGTCTCTCTCACTGCCTGCCTGCCTGTCTGCCTTGTGTTGATTTGAGCAGAGTGGAATAAAAAGAATGCAAAGATCCCAGAGCACATTTTATTGTCAGACAGTCCACAAAGACATTTTCAGTATCTCACTGACTGACTGTCTGTCTTGAATTGATTGAAATGAAATAAAGTGCAATGAAGTGATACACAACAGCATTACATGTGGACCAGGCCAGAATGAAATCAATAGGGTTTAATACAACAACAGCAGGTTATGAGACAGCAGACCACATCTCACACAAACACCAGCTTTTGCCCTCTCTCTCTCTCTCACACACTCACAGCCTGGCCAGCCTGCAGAGAAATGACTGCCGTGTTGGAAGATTAAAACCAAAAAAACACTTTTCAGTATCTTATCTTTTCACTTTGTGGCCTGCAGAAACAGGCTTTCTAATCTGCTACTTGCCTTTTGCTTTCATGTCTCTCTACCTCTCACTGACTTTCTGTCTGTCTGTCACTCAAACAGACACCCACCCACCCACATTGAACTAAAATTTACAGTAACATCACACACCCACTCACACAGACTCTGTAATTGGCAGACACACAGACACCCACGCATGTAGACATGCTCACACACTCTGCTATTTACAGACACACAGACACCCACTCACATACAGACTCACTCACAGTCTCTGCAATTTGCCTGGACTCACCCTCACACACACAACCATTTTGAAAGATGTGGAGCCTGGTAATGTAAATTTTTGATGATGTCCCTTCCTCGCTCTGCGTTCATGTTTGACGAGGACAATCAAACAGGGAGAAGTGAAGCCGAGGCCCAAGAAATCCAGGTCCCCGAGAGGAAATGAAAGCCCGGGAGGGTGAAAATAAGTAAATACAATCAGGAATAAATAATAATATATCTACTTTACTTCTGTTAATTAAATGTCTGCCTGTCTGTGGTTTGCCTGGAGTGTAATAACATGAATGGAAAGATCGCAAAGCAAGTTTTGCTCTGAAAAAATCCCAAGCACATTCCCCAATAAAGACCAGTCCAGAAAAAAATCAAATGGATTATTCTGAAAATAATTTAAAAAATATAATATACTTTTCTTAAATTTCTTGTTTTGTTTGGGTTGGGCTGAAGGGGAGAGTAAGATCCCACAGCAGGATGTGCCATGAAACATTTCACAAACATTCCCCTATAAAGTCCAGTCCAGAAAAATATCAAATGGCTTGATGTATATATGTAGATTTGCTTTTTTTCAAAATTCTTGAATGAAAGGCAAAGTAAGATCCCACAACAGTGCAGTCTGGAATTAAATCAATATGATCTAATGGAGTAAACTTTCTGTTTTTTTCAGGCATGAGCTGCAGTAACAATGCACACGGCAGAGAACTTGAACACAGACAAGCCCTGCATATACACCAGCTTTTGCTGTCTGTCTCTCTCTGTCACACACACACACTCACACAGGCCAGCCTCCAAAATTGCCACAAATTACTGTCAGCAATGAAAGAAAGTTGATTTATTTCATTACTCTGCTCTGTTTGTGAGTTTAAAAGCAAACAGACAGTTTTCAGTATTTTATCTTCTCTTTTTGCGGCCTACAGAAACAGGCTTTCTATTCTACATCAAAAGCAAATGCTGTGGATGGAGGAAATCTGAAATCAAAACAGAAAATGTTGGAAATACTCAGCAGGTAAGGCAGCATCTGTGGCGAGAGAGAGAAACAGAGTTAATGTTTCAGCTCGATTACCTTTTGTCAGATTCTGGAAAGGTTCTGACGAAAGGTCATCGAGCTGAAACATTTACTCTGTTTCTCTGTATCTCCACTGATGCTGCCTAACATACTGAGTATTTCCAGCATTTTCTGTTTTTATTTCTATTCTGCATGTTGTCTTGATTTCATGTGTCAACTCTCACTGCCTGCCTGCCTTGTCTTGATCTAAGTAGAGTGGAATAAAAAGAATGCAAAGATCCCAGTGCAGCTTTTATTGTCAGACAGTCCACAAAGACATTTTTCAGTATCTCACTGACTGACTGTCTCTCATGAAGGGAAGTGAAATGAAATAATGTGCAATAAAGTGATACACAACAGCAATACATGTGGACCAGGCCAGAATGAAATCAATAGGGTTTAATACAACAACAGCAGGTTATGAGACAGCAGACCACATCTCACACAAACACCAGCTTTTGCCCTCTCTCTCTCACACACACACACTCACAGCCTGGCCAGCCTGCAGAGGGATGACTGCCGTGTGGGAAAATTTAAACCAAAAAAACACTTTTCAGTATCTTATCTTTTCACTTTGTGACCTACAGAAACAGGCTTTCAATTCTGCTACTTGCCTTTTGATCTCATGTCTCTCTCGCTCTCACTGACTGTCTGCCACTCACATAGTCTCCCTCCCACCCACATTGAAATAAAATTTACAGCAAGATGACACACACTCACACAGACTCTGCAATTTGCAGATACTCTCACACACACATTTATTTTGAAAGGGATGCACCCTGGGATTGTCAATTTTTGATGATGGTCACTTTCTGGATGTGCGTCCATGTTTGATGAGGAAAAACAAACAGGAATAAGTGAAGCCGAGGCCCCAGAAATCCCGGTCCCCGAGAGGAAATGAAAGCCCGAGAGGGTGAAAGGAAGTAAATGCAATCAGTAATAAATAATAATATATATACTTTACTTCTGTTAATTAAATGTCTGCCTGTCTGTGGTTTGCCTGGAGTTTAATAAAATGAATGGAAAGATCGCACTGCAGCTTTTGCTCTGAAAACATCCCAAGCACATTCCCCAATAAAGCCCAGTCCAGAAAAAAATCAAATGTATTATTCTTAAAATAATCTAAAAATATAATATATACTTTTCTTTAACAAATTTCTTGTCTTGTTTGAGTTAGGCTGAAGGGGAGAGTAAGATCCCACAGCAGGATGTGCCATGAAACACTTCATAAACATTCCCCTATAAAGACCAGTCCAGTAAAATATCAAATGGCTTGATGTATATATGCAGATTAGCTTTTTACAAAATTCTTGAATGAAAGGCAGAGTAAGATCCCACCACAGCGCAGTCTGGAATTAAATCAGTATGATCTAATGGTGTATACTTTCTGTTCTTTTAAGACATGAGCGGCAGTACCAATGCACACGGCAGATAACTTGAACACAGACAAGCCCTGCATACACAGCAGCTTTTGCTGTCTGTCTCTCTTTCTCACACACACACACGCCAGCCTGCAAAACTGCCACAAATCACTGTCAGCAATGAAAGAAAGTTGATTTCTATCATTACTCTGCTCTGTTTGGCAGTTTAAAAGCAAACAGACAGTTTTCAGTCTTTTATCTTTTCAGTTTGCGGCCTACCGAAACAGGCTTTCTATTCTGCATCAAATGCAAATCATGTGGAAGTGGGAAATCTGAAATAAAAACAGAAAGTTTTGGAAATACTCAGCAGGTAAGGCAGCATCTATGGAGAGAGAGAGAAACAGAGTTAATGTTTCAGCTCGATTACATTTTGTCAGTTTCTGGCAAGGTTCTGACGAAAGGTCATCGAGCTGAAACATTTACTCTGTTTCTCTGTATCTTCACTGATGCTTCCGAACATACTGAGTATTTCCAGCATTTTCTGTTTTATTTCTATTCTGCATGTTGTCTTGATTTCATGTGTCTCTCTCACTGCCTGCCTGCCTTGTCTTGATTTGAGTAGAGTGGAATAAAAAGAATGCAAAGATCCCAGGCAGCTTTTATTGTCATACAGTCCACAACGACATTTTCAGTATCTGACTGACTGACTGTCTGTCTTGAAGGGAAGTGAAATGAAATAAAGTGCAATGAAGTGATACACAACAGCATTACATGTGGACCAGGCCAGAATGATATCAGCAGGGTTTAATACAACAACAGCAGGTAATGAGACAGCAGACCACATCTCACACAAACACCAGCTTTTGCCCTCTCTCTCTCACACACACACACTCACAGCCTGGCCAGCCTGCAGAGGGATGACTGCCGTGTTGGAAGATTAAAACCAAAAAGACACTTGTCAGTATCTTATCTTTTCACTTTGTTGCCTACAGAAACAGGCTTTCTGTTCTGCAACGTGCCTTTTGATTTCATGACTCTCTCGCTCTCACTGACTGTCTGTCTGTCTGTCCCTCATACAGTCTCCCTCCCAACAACATTGAACTAAAACTTACAGTAACATGAAACACACACTCAGACAGACTGTCCAATTTGCAGACACACAGACACCCACGCACATACAGAGGCACTCACACAGTCTCTGCAATTTGCAGAAACTCACCCTCACACATCCATTTTGAAAGATGTGGAGCCTGGGAGTGTCAAATTTTGATGATGGTCCCTTCCTGGCTGTGCGTCCATGTTTAATGAGGACAAATAAACAGGAAGAAGTGAAGCCGAGGCCCCAGAAATCCGGGTCCCCGAGAGGAAATTAAAGCCCGGGAGGTAGAAAATAAGTAAATACAATCAGGAATAAATAATAATATATATACTTTACTTCTGGTAATTAAATGTCTGCCTGTCTGTGGTTTGCCTGGAGTGAAATAAAATGAATGGAAAGATCGCACAGCAGCTTTTGCTGTGAAAACATCCCAAGCACATTCCTCAATAAAGCCCAGTCCAGAAAAAAATCAAATGGATTATTCTGAAAATCATTAATAAAATATAATATATACTTTTCTTTAACAAATGTCTTGTCTTGCTTGATACAGATACAGAACGTGACTTGACATCATGGCCGGTCTTTCCAGGTGTTTTTTTTTAAAAAGACTAACACAAGAACCAACACAAATAGACAGGATATGCAGCCAGCAGGTGTTTTGACACGTTGGACCCCCTGGGACACATCTCATTGTCTTGGCTGTGCTCTTAGTGTGTCTTTGATGTAGGGAAAGATTTGAATAGATTTTTTCTGTGTTTGTATTGTGAATTCTGGGAGATTCTCTCACTGCTACTCTACCTGAGGAAGGAGCGAACAGCTCCGAAAGCTTGTAAAATTAAATAAATCTGTTGGACTATAACCTGGTGTTGTGCGACTTCTCATTTTTGTCTTGTTTGGGTTGGGCTGAAGGGGAGAGTAAGATCCCACAGCAGGCTGTGCCATGAAACACTTCACAAACATTCCCCAATAAAGTCCAGTACAGAAAAATATCAAATGGCTTGATGCATATATGTAGATTTGCTTTTTACAAAATCTTGTAAGAATGGCAAAGTAAGATCCCACCACAGCGCAGTCTGGAATTAAATCAATATGATCTAATGGTGTATACTTTCTGTTGTTTTCAGACATGAGCTGCAGTAACAATGCACACGACAGATAACATGAACACAGACAAGCCCTGCATACACACCAGCTTTTGCTGTCTGTCTCTCTCTCTCACACACACACACACACACACACACACAGGCCAGCCTGCAAAATTGCCACAAATCACTGTCAGCAATGAAAGAAAGTAAATTTCTATCATTACTCTGCTGTTTGGCAGTTTAAATGCAAACAGACAGTTTTCAGTCTTTTATCTTTTCAGTTTGTGGCCTACCGAAACAGGCTTTCTATTCTGCATCAAATGCAAATCCTGTGGAAGTGGGAAATCTGAAATAAAAACAGAAAGTTTTGGAAATACTCAGCAGGTAAGGCAGCATTGGTGAGAGAGAGAGAAACAGAGTTACTGTTTCAGCTCGATTACCTTTTGTCAGATTCTGGAAAGGTTCTGAGGAAAGGTCATCGAGCTGAAACATTTACTCTGTTTCTCTGTATCTCCACTGATGCAGCCTAACATACTGAGAATTTCCAGCATTTTGTTTTTATTTCTATTCTGCATGTTGTCTTGATTTCATTGTCTCTCTCATTGCCTGCCAGACTGCCTGCCTGTCTACCTTGTGTTGATTTGAGTAGAGTGGAATAAAAAGAATGCAATGATCCCAGACAGCTTTTATTGTCAGACAGTCCACAAAGACATTTTCAGTATCTGACTGACTGACTGTCTGTCTGTCTTGAAGTGAAATGAAATAAAGTGCAATGAAGTGATACACAACAGCATTACATGTGGACCAGGCCAGAATGAAATCAATAGGGTTTAATACAACAACAGCACGTAATGAGACAGCAAACCACATCTCACACAAACACCAGCTTTTGCCCTCTCTCTCTCTCTCACACACACACTCACAGCCTAGCCAGCCTGCAGAGGGATGACTGCCGTGTTGGAAAATTAAAACCAAAAAGACACTTTTCAATATCTTATCTTTTCACTTTGTTGCCTACAGAAAAAGGCTTTCTATTCTGCTACTTGCCTTTTGCTTTCATGTCTCTCTCCCTCTCACTGACTCTCTGTCTGTCTCTCTCACACACACACAGACACCCTCCCACACACATTGATATAAAATTTACAGTATCATGACACACACACTCACACACACTCTACAAATTGCAGAAACACAGACACCCACTCACTAACAGACACAATTACACAGTCTCTGCAATTTGCAGAAACTCACACACACACATCCATTTTGAAAGATGTGGAGCCTCGGAGTGTCAATTTTTGATGATGTCCCTTCCTGGCTGTGCGTCCATGTTTGACGAGGACAATCAAACAGGACGATGTGAAGCCGAGGCCCAAGAAATCCAGGTCCCCGAGAGGAAATGAAAGCCCGGGAGGGTGAAAAGAAGTAAATACAATCAGGAATAAATAATAATATATATACTTTACTTCTGTTAATTAAATGTCTGCCTGTCTGTGATTTGCCTGGAGTGTAATAAAATGAATGGAAAGATCGCACTGCAGCTTTTGCTCTGAAAACATCCCAAGCACATTCCCCAATAAAGCCCAGTCCAGAAAAAAATCAAATGGATTATTCTGAAAATAATTAAAAAAATATCATATATACTTATTTTTAACAAATGTCTTGCCTTGTTTGGGTTGGGCTGAAGGGGAGAGTAAGATCCCACAGCAGGATGTGCCAAGAAACACTTCACAAACATTCCCCAATAAAGTCCAGTACAGAAAAATATCAAATGGCTTGACGTATATATGTAGATTAGCTTTTTACAAAATTCTTGAATGAAAGGCAAAGTAAGATCCCACCACAGTGCAGTCTGGAATTAAATCAGTATGATCTAATGGTATATACTTTCTGTTGTTTTCAGACATGAGATGCCGTACCAATGCACACGGCAGATAACTTGAACACAGACAAGCCCTGCATATACACCAGCTTTTGCTGTCTCTCTCTCTCTCACACTCACTCACACACACACACACACACACACAGAGCCAGCCTGCAAAATCGCCACAAATCACTGTCAGCAATGAAAGAAAGTTGATTTCTTTCATAGCTCTGCTCTGTTTGGGAGTTTAAAAGCAAACAGACAGTTTTCAGTGTTTTATTCTGCAGGTTGTCTTGATTTCTCTCACTGCCTGCCAGCCTGCCTTGTCACACACAAACTCACAGCCTGGCCAGCCTGCAGAGGGACGTCTGCCGAGTTGGAAGATTAAATCCAAAATGACATACAGACAGATTCTGCAATTTGCAGAAACTCACACTCAGCCAGACTCTGCAATTTGCAGAAACTCACACTCAGTCTCAGATCCATTTTGAAAGGGCTGCAGCCTGGCAGCGGCTGAGTCACGTGACCCTGTGGCTGGGCCTCTGACATCACAATGGGTGATGACGCGACCAGCTCGAGCAGGAAACCGTTAAATTCATTAAACAATCACTGTCAATCCGGGTCTTGTTCCCCGCAGTAACTCCAGCTGTTTGTTTCCGGATGAACTGAACCGATTCCCCCCCAGCCTGAAACAGATTAAAGATTAAACAGGAAATAAACAGATTGAACATCAGTGTAAATAACCGCGAGACTGGGGTTAATATTTCAACAATAATTACAGACAAATATTACCCACAGTGACTGAATCCCATTGATATTTTATTTATTACATTAAACATTAACACAAACACTCACTCGATCCGCTCCAGACTCCGGCAGGTCAGTATGAGGCGGCGGAGAGCGGGGACAGATCGGTCTGTGAAGGAGTTTGATCCCAGGTACAGAACCGTCAGTGAGCGGATTGAACTGAGAGCGGAGGCGAGATCCTCGGCACAAGAATCTGTGAGACCGACAGACCATAGACTGTGGATCAGAGAGAGAAATAACAGGAATCAGAGTCAATCCCCAGAGTTTATTAATAACACTATTACTGATACTAATAATAATGTTCAGTGTCAGACATCCAGTTATTATAAACACAATCTCACTCAGTCTGGTACTTACCCCAGTTTCTGTATTTTACAGTCCGGGTTCCTCAGAGCCGCAGACACTAGTTTCACTCCTGAATCTCCCAGTTTATTGAAACTCAGCTCCAGATCCGTCAGTGAGCGGTTTGTACTGAGAGCGGAGGCGAGATCCCCGGCACAAGAATCTGTGAGACCGACAGCCCATAGACTGGGGATCAGAGAGAGAAATAACAGGAATCAGAGTCAATCCCCAGAGTTTATTAATAACACTATTACTGATACTAATAATAATGTTCAGTGTCAGACATCCAGTTATTATAAACACAATCTCACACAAGCTGGTACTTACTCCAGTTTCTGTATTTTACAGTCCGGGTTCCTCAGAGCCGCAGACACTAGTTTCACTCCTGAATCTCCCAGTTTATTTTTACTCAGGTTCAGATCCGTCAGTGAGCGGTTTGTACTGAGAGCGGAGGCGAGATCCTCGGCACCAGAACGTGTGAGACCGACAGACTGTAGACTGGGGATCAGAGAGAGAAATAACAGGAATCAGAGTCAATCCCCAGAGTTTATTAATAACACTATTACTGATACTAATAATAATGTTCAGTGTCAGACATCCGGTTATTATAAACAAAATCTCACACAGTCTGGTACTTACTGCAGTTTCTGTATTTTACAGTCCGGGTTCCTCAGAGCCGCAGACGCGAGTTTCACTCCTGAATCTCCCAGTTCATTTTCGTTCAGACTAAACACAAACAGAGAGAAACAAACTGAATCAAAGCCCGGATCTGATAAAATTTTCTCTCTCGGATATTACAGCAATCACTGAAAATACATCAGGGCATTAATTACCCAGTTTCCCCCTGCGATTTCCCCCATGGGCTGGTCGGGTGGGGCCAGGGACGGTAGCGTGCCGGGCCGGGGGGCCAGGTCGGGTGGAGTCGGTGGCGGGTCGGGTGGTGCTGGGGGCGGTGGCGGGTCAGCTGGGGCCGGGGGCGGGGCGGGTCGGGTCGGGTCGGGTGGGGCCGGGCCGGGGTCGGGTCGGGTGGGGCCGGGTCGGGGCGGGTGGGGTCGGGTCGGGTGGGGCCGGGGACGGTAGCGTGCCGGGCCGGGGGGGCAGGTCGGGTGGAGTCGGTGGCGGGTCGGGTGGTGCTGGGGGCGGTGGCGGGTCAGCTGGGGCCGGGGGCGGGGCGGGTCGGGTCGGGGTCGGGTCGGGTGGGGTGGGGTCGGGCCGGGTCGGGGTCAGTGGTGGGTCGTGGCCTCGCTCTGGAGAATTTGAGGAAGCGGGTTTGATGACCTCATTTGATGACGCACACATTGATTTTGCCCATTGTGATGTCAGTGTTCTACAGTATTGAGGTTCTACAAACACTGACAACATCGGCACAGAGGAGCTCGGCTGCACCCAGGCTCTCCCAGAACTCCCTCTATATGGTTATGGAGGGAGCCACAGCACGCAGGGAGGTTCTCTTCACTTCCAACGGGCGGAATAGACCAACACAGCCTGCTTGCACATTGCACAGTGAGGCTCAAGCAGGGATGTAGTCGGGAGGATCAGGCTGCAGTGGTACAAACCTTTCAATTATCTCAGTAGATCACAAAACGTTACTGCAAAGCCACACTCAACCTCATTCTGCTGTGTCACTGATCATATCCCCATCACTCTGCCTTCCCTACTCTACTCCTGCACATTCTTACTCACAACTTACCTTGCACCTCCACCCATCCCACTCTCTCTAAATTATCACATGTCCATCTCACTAGCCACCCCACACACTCACCCTCGTCCTACTCCAATCATACCAAATAACAACACACAAGGGTAGGCAATTGTGTGTTTTAGCCAATGTTCATGTGAAGCTTCTGTTAATTCTTTTTATTAGTTTATGGGATCTGGGTGTCGCTGGCAATGCCAGCATTTATTGCCCATATCTAGTTGACCTTGAGAAGGTGGTGGTGAGCCACCTTCTTGAAGTGCTGCCGTCTGTGTGGTGATGGTACTCCCACAGTGCTGTTAGGTAGGGAGTTCCAGGAATTTGACCAAGTGACGATGAAGGAACGGCGATATACTTCTAAGTCAGGATGGTGTGTGATTTGGAGGGGAACTTGCAGGTGGTGGTGTTCCCATGCTGCTGCTGCCGCCCTTGTCCTTCTAGGTGGAAGAGGTCACAGGTTTGGGAGGTGCTGCCGTAGAAGCCTTGTCGAGTTGCTGCAGTGCGTCATGTAGATGGTGCACACTGCAGCCAAGTTGCGCCGGTGGTGGAGGGATTGAATGATTAATGTGGTGGATGTGGTGCCAATCAAGCGGGCTGCTTGGTCCTGTGATGTTGGGGACCTCAGGAGTAGGCCGATATGGATCATCCACTCGGCACTTCTGGCTGAAGATGGTTGCAAACGCTTCAGCCTTGTCTTTTGCACTGTCGTGCTGAGCTCCACCATGATTGAGGATGGGGATATTCATGGAGCCATCTACTCCCGTTAGTTGTTTAATGATCCACGACCATTCACGTCTGCATGTGGCAGAACTTCAGACCTTAAGACCTTAAACCTGATCCGTTGATGGTGGGATCGCTTAGCCCTGTCTATAGCACGCTGCTTCTGCTTTTAACATGCATGTAGTCCTGTGTTGCAGCTTCCCCATGTTGGCACCTCCTTTTTAGGTACGCCTGGTGCCGCTCTTGGCATGCTCTTCTGCACTCGCTGTTGAACCAGGGTTGGTCCGCTGGCAATGTTAGAGTGAGAGATATGAGGTTACAAATTTTGGTGGAATACAATTCTGCTGCCCCACAGCGCCTCATGGATGCCCAGTTTTGAGCTGCTAGATCTGTTCTGAATCTATCACATTTAGCACGGAGGTAGTGCCACACAACACGATGGAGGGTGTCCTCAGTGTGAAGATGGCTTCGTCTCCACAATGACTGTGCGGTGGTCACTGCTGCCACGGACAGATGCATCTGCGACAGGTAGAGTGGTGAGGACGAGGTCAAGTATGTTTTACCCTCACCACCTGCCGCAGGTTGGCTGGCTGTTATATCCTTCAGGACTTGGCCAGCAGTGGTGCTACCGAGCCACTGTTGGTGGT
The DNA here is from genome assembly GCA_030390025.1 of Squalus acanthias. Taxonomy (NCBI): domain Eukaryota; kingdom Metazoa; phylum Chordata; class Chondrichthyes; order Squaliformes; family Squalidae; genus Squalus; species Squalus acanthias. The sequence continues at coordinate 904,583 of JASTWF010000160.1, read as the reverse complement.
GGACATTGAAGTCCCCCACCCAGATTACATTCAGTGCCCTTGCTACTTCCAAGTGGTGTTCAACATGGAGGAGTACTGATTCATCAGCTGAGGGTGGGTGGTAGGTGGTAATCAGCAGGAGGTTTACTTGCCCATGTTTGACGTGAGTCATGAGACTTCATGGGGTCCGAAGTCAATGTTGAGGACTCCCAGGGACACTCCTTCCCCCGACTGTATACCACTGTGCCACCACCCCTGGTGTGTCTGTTCTGCAGGTGGGACAAGACATAACCAGGGATGGTGATGGAGAAATTCGGGACATTGGCTGAAAGGTATCATTCTGTCAGGCTGTTGCTTGACTAGTCTGTGCGACAGCTCTCCCAATTTTGGCAGAAGTCCCCAGATGTTGGTGAGGAGGACTTTGCAGGGTTGACTGGGCTGGGTGCACTGATGCCCTGTCCGTAGCCGGTGCCGAATGGTCATTTTGTTTCATAGCTGTTACTTACTAGGCCATTTCAGAGGGCAGTTAACAGTCAACCACATTGCTGTGGGTTTGGAGTTACTAGCCCAGTGACATTACCACTACGCTACCGTTCCCTAATGGGGTGTCAAACATTGTAATCTTTATTTTCAACTCTTTCCGTTTTTCAACAGATTTGTCTGCACCTTTGGATGTGGCTTTGTGAGTTGCAGTGAATGGTGAGACATAACAGAACTCCCCGCAATGCTGCTGAGTGTGACAGGAATGGTTTGGGCATTGTAGGGATGCTTTGTGTTGTTGGTGTGGGCTGGTGCCAACCTGGCGCATCATGTGTCATCCAGGGCGTACAGGGTCAAGTGAAGACAACCTGGCCAAAGTGTGGCCATCTCTGGTGCCCCGGGCAGCAATGTGGTCGGGTGTTGATACCCTCTGTGCTGTGCAGCATCAGGAGTTGCTGAACAGGTTGGTGTTGTTGTTGGTGCTGCTGGTGTGCCTGGTGCTGCAGGTGTTGGGGCTGATCGTGGTGGGACTCTGAGGCCCAAGGTGAGACAGTATAAACCATACCCGTGCTGATATAATAGATGGCAGGTGAACTTGAGATGTCAGAAGCAATCTGTCACTGGTGAGAGAGATTGTTCCATTGGGGGGACACTGGATAAAGAGTTTGCTCCAAACACTTGCAGCCTGCATAAAGCTCAATCTGTCTTCCAAATGCAGTAAGCAACAGCGTCTGTGCTTGGAAAGTGAACAGCTGTGAGATGGGAGCTTTTATAGCACATTTCCAGCTGTCAAGTAATGAGATGATTCCATGGCCTTTCAACTCCCGCCCTGCTTACCTGACGTGATCCCCGAGCAGCCTGGACCACGTGGGCGACCTGGTAAACACTGAAGGTGAGCTGAAAATAGTTGTTAATCCTTTGTTAACAAGGTCATAATGACCTGAATTGCCTCCCCTGCCGCTACGTGTCGGGTCTGCCAAGCGCTGACAGACCCGACATTTGGGAAAGGCGCGTGGCGGCGGGTTGACAGCGGGGTCCAGACCTGCTGGGGAAAAATCCATTTTCCCAATTGACCCACCACTGATCGCGCCCGCTGACACTTGCGAAATTCCCCCCTCACTGGGAATGTATCTCACTCTGTCCAACTGCCCCTATATTCAGGGACTGTCCGTAAATGTATTTATTAAATAATGTGTTAACTGTATGAAGCCTTTAAATGTCCCTCAGTCCTGTCTCATTCTCTGATGATCAGAATTACCCTCCTGGAGCTCAGTGACCGGCCTCGTCATGTTTGGAGAAACTTGTTTCATTTCTGCTGCTCCTTAATTCCCGGATTTTATGGGAATGGGGCGATTTTCCCCAGAATTAAATGATGAAGCGGTGATTCCCTGTACTTTATACTCTGTGCATTATATTAATCTGTAGAATATCTCGGGGTGAGTTATATTGTGAAACGCTAACTGCTGCTGTAAAATCAGTCCCCCAGGATTTTATATAACACGGAGAATTTATGCTGAAATAAAAACAGGAAATGCTGGAAATACCCAGCAGGTCAGGCAGCATCTATAGAGAGAGAAACAGTGTTAATGTTTCAGGTCGAGGACCCATCGTCAGAACTGGAAAAAGTTACAGATGTAACAGATTTTTAAACAAGTTTCGGGGCCGGGAAAGGTGGGGGGAGGGCAGGAAAGAACAAAAGGGAAGGTCTGTGATAGGGTGGAAGACAGGAGAGATTAAAAGACAAAAGGGATGGTGTTGCAAGCAAAAGGTGATGGTAATGAGACAAGTTAAAAATCAAAAGATGAATCTAGATGAGGTGTGAATGGCAATGTCAGAATCATCAACAGCTGTCATGCGAGAGAAAAAAAGGGAAAAGGAAAAATAATAATGAAAAAAGTAAATTAGGGGCCGACTTCTATCATCTGAAATTGTTGAACTCGATGTTGAGTCCAGAAAGCTGTAAAGTGCCTAATTGAAAGATGAGGTGCTGTTCCTCGATCATATGTTGTACTTTGTTGGAAGAGTGTAAGAGACCGAGAATGGAGAGATCAGAGTGGGAGTGGGGCAGAGAATTAAAGTGATAGGCGTCCGGAAGCTCGGGGTAACACTTACGGACTGAACGGAGGTGTTCCACAAAGCGGTCACCCAATCTGCGTTTGGTCTCCCCAATGTAGAGGAGACCGCATCGTGAGCAGCGAATACAGTATACTAAATTGCAATAAGTACAAGTAAATCGCTGTTTTACCTGGAAGGAGTGTTTGGGGCCCTGGGCAGTGGGAAGGGAGGAGGTAAAAGGGCAGGTGCAGCATCTCCTTCGCTTGCACGGGAAGGTGCTGTGGGAAGGGGAAGTGGTGTTGGGGGTGATAGAGGAGTGGACCAGGGTGTCGCGGAGGGAGCGGTCCCTTCAGAATGCTCAAAGGGGAGGTGAGTGGAAGATGTGTTTGGTGGTGGGATCACGCTGGAGGTGGCGGAAATGGCGGAGGATGATCCGTTGAATGCGGAGGCTGCTGGGGTGAAAGGTGAGGACAAGGGGAACCCTATCGTGGTTCTGGGAGGGAGGGGAAGGGGTGAGAGCAGAATTGCGGGAAATAGAATGGACACGGTCAAGAGCCGTGTCACCACGGCAGAGGGGAATCCTCGGTTGAGGAAAAAGGAAGACATGTCGGAAGCAATAGTATGGAACTTGGCATCATCAGAGCAGATGCGGCAGTAACAGAAAAACTGGGAGAATGGACCAGCGTCCTTACAGGAAGCGGGGTGGAGGAAGTGTATTGCAGGTAGCTGTGGGAGTAAGAGGGCTTATAGTGAATGTTTGTCAATAGCAGCAATAGAGTTTATTCTGTCCCGTTACAAGTTTTAAATGTCCCTGTACTCCTAGTTTATAGGGGAGGGGAGTCTCTCACTTCATTCCCCATTAAACTGGCTCTATATATATTTCAGGTGTAACTGGCGCGACAGGTTTTGGGGAATTTTCGGAAGTTCCCTCCCCGAGCGGGGCCTCACACACAGGGGGCGGATGATGGGGAATTCCCGGGTTCACTGCCCCGGTTTACCCAGGAGCCGCCCGCTTTGTGCGAGGCCCCACCGCTGGCCGGTGTGTGTCTGTACTCCGGTTAGATTGGAACCTTTTCACCGGCAGGTTTAAGATCCTGAATATCAATCTTTACTCAATGTTCAGGACTGTGAATAATTGTAAACATTTACAGCTGAAATTATTCCCGATTCCCCAATATTCCCAATACAGGAAACTACCCCCTCGACAGGACACACCCTGCACGGTATTGGAGTAAATATCGAACTGTTAGTGATTTAAACTCGGGTTTCTCTCTGGTTTCTAGTTGAAATGGTGGATGTGGAAAACATTTAAAATTAATTTTATCTTTACTGCCGGATTATATGTTATGTTTACCTTCCACTGTCCACCCTTATTAAATATGATTTATTGTAATTAAATTATCAGACTCTCAGTGACCTGTATTTGCTGATCCGATAAAGATTGTAAAATCCCTACTTGTTCACAAGGATCCATTTTAGATTCTCCAGTCCTTAGGGAATTACTAACTGATCCTCTTATTATTGGTCATATTTGTGTTGAATCTGCTTCTCTCTGGTTTAACTGAACTGTTAGTTTCCCTACATTAAGGAGCAACAAAACAATCCCTGACTGTTCTACAATTCACCCAACAGTTAGAGACAAATAAACAGTTACCTCAACACCCGGCATTTGTGCAGTACGGGTCCCAGCCGCTGGAGTCCCTCACGCTGAATGGAGCAGTATTGTAGATCGAGTTCTTTTATAGTATCACAGAGTCCAATGACATGAGACAGGACCGCACAGTCAATCGGGGTCAATGTCAATCTACTAAATGTAAGTGATTCCACAGATCCCACTGTTTTCCGAGCCAGTCCTTTATTCTGAGACTCAAACAGGTAGTGGAATGTGTTCAGGAGGTTCCTTTTCCCAGTTTCACTCTCTGTGTTCCCAATCTGTCCTTCAACCTTCTCCATCACCCAGTCAATCACTCGGCAGGTGGTTTGATGAAGAAAAGGACCCAGAAACTCCTCCAGGGGCCGAGCTGCCTGTGGGGAGGAGAGACCAGCAACAAAACGGAGAAATATCTCAAATCGCCCATCTTCCTTGCTGTGGGCTTCTCTGAGGAGTTTCAGGATGTCACCGGGATCAGGGCTCAGGAATTGTGCGAGTGCGGCTACAAACTCTTGGATGGTGAGGTGCGGGAATGTGTACACCACGCTCTGGACAGAAACATCTCTCTCCAAAAGTTCCATCATGAACCCAGACAGGAACTGGGAAGGTTGCAGATTGTACTTGATCAAATCTCCATTTCTAAACACAATCTTCTTCTCGGAGACTCCTGTGAAGGCCATCTCACCAAGCTTCAGTAACACATCACGGGGGCTTTCAATCTCTCGGCCATGGTTTTTCAGAATGTTGTAGATATAGTAGGAATATAGTTGGGTGATGGTCTTGGGAACTCGCTGCTGATTCCTGTCTCTTTGTGTAAAGAAGGGGCCCAGTGAGAGGCCGAGGATCCAGCAGTAGGAAGGGTTGTAGCACATGGTGTACAGGATCTCGTTCTCTTTCACGTGTTTGAAAACAGCTGCTGCCACCGCCTGATCTTCAAAAAACTTGTTGAAATATTCCTTCCGTTCTTCACCAACAAATCCCAGGATTTCAGCCCAGACACTGATCTCAGCCTTTTCCAATAAATGTAATGCAGTGGGGCGGCTGGTCACAAGCACTGAACATCCTGGGAGCAGCTTGTGCTGTATTAAACTGTACACAATGTCAGACACTTCACACCAGTCTTCAGGATCTGTGCACATGTGCTGAGGTTCTGTATTTCTCCGATTGTCAGCAAAATCGATCACGTCCTTGAATTCATCCAAACCATCGAATATAAACAGCAATGCCTCTGGGTTCTTCCAGAGCTCTCCAAGAATATTCCCAAAGTAAGGATACAGATCCAGTATCAGATTCCTCAGGTTTATTCGAAAGTTAATAGCGTTCAAATCCCGGAATTTAAAGCTGAAAACAAATTGAAAGTGTGGGTATATTTTCCCAGTGGCCCAGTCATGAACAATCTTTTGTACCATTGTTGTTTTTCCAATCCCCGGGACTCCGCTCACTGCTCCTGAGCTCCCAGATTTGGATTCTCTCCAGGAAAAACAGCTCTGGAACAATTGATCAGTTCGGATTTTCTCCAGTTCCTTCCGGAGGTGTTGCTTTCTCCACTCTTCATGGTCTCGGCCTCTTGCCAGCAGTTCATGTTCTACAAGTTTCCGATCTCGAACAGTAGAAATGACCGTTAGCTCAGCGTATCGATCAACCAGCTGGAAAATCTTAACCTTCTCCTTTATTAGAATAGTGTTCACTCTCAGTGTTTCAGTTTGTTCCCGGAGTGTGTCCTTGTGTTTCTGCTGTACATCTTCAATTAGAATAGTCAGAAAGTGACTATTATTTGTATTGACATAAATACAACTTCTCAATACTATTTCACTATTCAGTAAAATATTGCAAGATTTAATTGGCAGTTTCGATAGAGATGCATGTAGAAATTAAAACTCAGTTAGTAGCTGAGAAATGTTTCAAATCCTCACTTGATTCTAATATTAACTGGGAAATAGGGCACAGGATATCAGTGGGATATGGACAGAGTGCGAATGGTCAACTGCCCCACTTTACTGTGTCAGACCTTGGGCAGGTTATCTGGGGCATTGTGTGAATTGGGAGTGGGACAGACTGTGAATGGTCAAGTGCCCCACTGTTAATGTATCAGAGCTTGGGCAGGTTATCTGGGGCATTGTTTGAATTGAGAGTGTGACAGACTGTGAATGATCAAGTGTGCCAATGTTACTGAATCAGACCTTGGGCATGTTATCTGGGGTATTGTGTGAATTGGGAGTGGAAGGATGTTCCACTCAGCGTTCTACTCATTCGTTCGACTATTCTTTGTGCTAATTTCACTAACATTATGAAGATAAACAATAACTTCCTAGTCACCCTGAACATTGTACATTTCTCACATTTCTACACGGATTAATGTTCTATTGTGTGAACATAAGTACATTTTCCCAGATCGGAATGACTGCTTTCCGACATCTTATTTTGTGCTGAGAAGCGATAACATTTTGCTATTACGCATGTCTCCATCTCTTTCCCTACACTTTATGGTGGGATCGAATTCTAGGTGTCCAGGGAACCCTGAATATGTAGCTCAAGTCAATTTAAGATCCCAGAGATTCGGCGTGGCACATGGGGGATGTGTATTAGGATTTGCTGTATATTGGAAAGGTAGCTGAAGTGTATAATGTTTTACAGTGTATCAGGATCCTGCCAGGTGAGTATGGGGTTTCATAGTGTATCAGGATCCTGCCAGGTGTGTATGATGTTTTACAGTGTATCAGGATCCTGCAAGCTGTGTATCGGGTTTCATAGTGTATCAGGATCCTGCCAGGTGTGTATGGGGTTTCACAGTGTATCAGGATCCTGCCAAGTGTGCATGGGGTTTCACAGATTATCAGGATCCTGCCAGGTGTGTGTGGGGTTTCACAGTGTATCAGGATCCAGCCAGGCGTGTATGGGGTTTCACAGTGTATCAGAATCCTGCCAGGTGTGTCTGGGGTATCACAGTTTATCAAGAAACTGGCAGGTGTGTATGGGGTTTCACAGTGAATCAGGAGTTTGCCAGGGGTGTATGTGGTTTCACAGTGAATCAGGATCCTGCCTGGTGTGTATGGGGTTTCACAGTGTATCAGGATCCTGCCAGGTGTGTATGGGGATTCACAGTGTATCGGGATCCTGCCAGGTGTGTATGTGGTTTAACAGTGTATCAGGATCCTGCCAGGTGTGTATGGGGTTTGACAGTGTATCAGGATCCTGTCAGGTGTGTATGGGGTTTCACAGTGTATCAGGATCCTGCCAGGTGTGTATTGGGTTCCACAGTGTATCAGGATTCTGCCTGGTGTGTATGGGGTTTCACAGTGTATCAGGATCCTGCCAGGTGTTTATGTGGTTTCACAGTGTATCAGGATCCAGCCAGGTGTGCATGGTGTTTCTCAGTGTACCAATGTCCTGTCAGGTGTGTATGGGGTTTCACAGTTTATCAGATTCCGCCAGGTGTGTATGGGGATTTCACAATCTAACAGGTTCCTGACAGGTGTGTATGGGGTTTCACAGTATATCAGGATCCTGTCAGGTGTGTGGGGTGTCACAGTGTATCAGAATCCTGCAAGGTGTGTATGGTGTTTCACAGTGTATCAGGATTCTGCAAGGTGTGTATGGGGTTTCACAGTGTATCAGGATCCTGCCAGGTGTGTATGGGGTTTCACAGTGTGTCAGGATCCTGTCAGGTGTGTATGGTTTTTCACAGTGTATCAGGATCCTGCAAGGTGTGTATGGGGTTTCACAGTGTATCAGGATCCTGCCTGTTGTGTATGGGGTTTCTCAGTGTGTCAGGATCCTGTCAGGTGTGTATGTTGTTTCACAGTGTATCAGGATCCTGCAAGGTGTGTATGGGGTTTCGCAGTGTATCAGGATCCTGCCAGGTGTGTTTGGCGTTTCACAGTGTATCAGGATCCTTCCAGGTGTGTTTGGAGTTTCACAGTGTATCAGTATCCTGCCAGGTGTGTATGGGGATTCACAGTGTATCAGGATCCTGCCAGATCTGTATGGGGTTTAACAGTGTATCAGGATCCTTCCAGGTGTGTATGGAGTTTCACAGTGTATCTGAGCCCTGCCAGGTGTGTTTCGGGTTTCACAGTGTATCAGGATCCTGCAAGGTGTGTATGAGGTTTCACAGTGTATCAGGATCCTGCCAGTTGTGTTTGGGGTTTCACAGTGTATCAGGATCCTGCCAGGTGTGTATGGTGTTTCACAGTGTACCAGTATCCTGCCAGGTGTGTATGGTGTTACACAGTGTACCAGTATCCTGCCAGGTGTGTATGGGGTTTCACAGTTTATCAGAGTTCTGCCAGGTGTGTATGGGGATTTCACATTGTATCAGGATCCTGCCAGTTGTGTAAGGGGTTTCACTGTGTATCAGGATCCTGCCAGGTGCGTTTGGTATTTCACAGTGTATCAAGATCCTGCCAGATGTGTCTGGGGTTTCACTGTGTATCAGGATCCTGCCAGGTATGTATGGCGTTTCACAGTGTGTCAGGATCCTGACAGGTGTGTATGGAGTTTTTGCAGGCTCAGTTTCGTGCCAGGATTTTGCCGAGGACTCATAGCTTCTGCAAAGTTTATAGACAGGCTAAGTGAATGGGCATACATTTGGCAGATGGAGTATAATGTGGGAAAGTGCCGGGGTATCCACTTTGGCAGGCAAATTAAAAAGTAAAATTATTATGTCATTGGAGAGAGATTACAAAATTCTACAGTTCAGAGAGACCTGGGGGTCCTTGTGCATGAAACACAAAAAGTTAGCATGCAGGTACAATAAGTAATCAAAAAGGCAAATGGAATGTTGCCCTTTATTGCAAGGGGGTTGTTGGAGTATAAAAGCAGGGAAGTCCTGCTACACCTGTTTTTGGTGTTGAACAGTCTGTCACAATCCTGTCAGGTGTGTATCGGGTTTCTCAGTGTCTCAGATTCCTGCCAGGTGTGTTTGGGGTTTCACAGTGTATCAGGTTAATGACAGGTGTGTGTGGGGTTTCGCAGTGTATCCGGATCCTGCCAGGTGTGTATGGTGTTTCACAGTGTATCAGAATCCTGCCAGGTGTGTATGGGGATTCACAGTGTTTCAGAGTCCTGCCAGGTCAGCATGGGGTTTTACAGTGTATCAAGAACATGCCAGGTGTATATGGGGTTTCACAGTGTTTCAGAGTCCTGCCAGGTGTGTATGGGATATCACAGTGTATCAGGATCCTGCCAGTTGTGTCTGGGGTGTCACAGTGTCTCATTTTCTGCAAGTTGTGTCTGGCGTTTCACAGTGTATCAGGATCCTGCCAGATGTGTATGGGGTTTCACAGTGTATCAGGATCCTGCCAGGTGTGTATGGGGTTTCGCAGTGTATCAGGATCCTGCCAGGTGTGTATGGGGGTTCACAGTGTATCAGGATCCTGCCAGGTGTGTCTGGGGTTTCACAGTGTATCAGGATCCTGACAGGTCTGTTTGGGGGTTCACAGTGTATCAGAATCCTGCCAGCTGTGTTTGGGGTTTCCCAGTGTATCAGGATCCTGCCAGGTGTGTATGGGGTTTCACAGTGTATCAGAATCCTGCCAGGTTTGTATGGGGTTTCACAGTGTATCTGGATCCTGTCAGGTGTGTATGGGGTTTCACAGGGTATCAGGATCCTGCCATTTGTGTATGGGGTTTTACAGTGTATCAGGATCCTGCCAGGTGTGTATGGCGTTTCACAGTGTATCAGGATCCTGCCAGGTGTGTCTGGGGTTTCACAGTGTATCAGGGTCCTGCCGAGTGTGTATGGTGTTTCACAATGTATCAGGATCCTGCCATGTGTTAATGGGGTTTCAGTTTATCAGGATCCTGCCAGGTGTGTATGGGGTTTCACAGTGTATCAGGATCCTGCCAGGTGTGTATGGTGTTGCACAGTGTATCAGGATCCTGCCAGGTGTGTATGGGGTTTCTTAGTGTATCAGGATCCTTGAGAGGTCGCACAACACCAGGTTATAGTCCAACAGTTTTATTTCAAATCACAAGCTTTCGGAGCTATCGATTGCTCCTCTTCACCTGAGGAAGGAGCAATCGATAGCTCCGAAAGCTTGTGATTTCAAATAAAACTGTTGGACTATAACCTGGTGTTGTGCTACCTCTCAATTTTGTCCACCCCAGTCCAACACCGGCATCTCCGTATCAGGATCCTGCCAGGTGCGTTTGGGTTTACTGCAGTCTCAGTTTCGTGCATGGAATTTTCCGAGGACTCATAGCTTCTGCAAAGTCCATGGACACGATAATTGAATGGGCATACATTTGGCAGATGGAGAATAATGTGGGAAAGTGCGAGTGTATCCACTTTGGCAGGAAAAATATAAAGCAATTGATTATGTCATTGGAGAGAGATTACAAAATGCTGCAGTTCAGAGGGACCTGGGTGTCCTTGTGCATGAAACACAAAAAGTTAGCATGCAGTTACAGTAAGTAATCAAAAAAGCAAATGGAATGTTGGCCTTTATTGCAAGGGGGTTGGAGTATAAAAGCAGGGATGTATAGCTGCACCTGTTTTTGCTGTTTCACAGTCTATCACAATCCTGCCAGGTGTGTATGGGGTTTCTCAGTGTCTCAGAGTCCTGCCAGGTCTGTTTGGGGTTTCACAGTGTATCCGGATCCTGCCAGGTGTGTATGGGATTTCACAGTGTATCAGGATCCTGCCAGGTGTGTATGGGGTTTCACAGTGTATCAGGATCCTGCCAGGTGTGTATGGGGTTTGACAGCGTATCAGGATCCTGCCAGGTGTGTATGGGGTTTCACAGTGTATCCGGATCCTGCCAGGTGTGTATGGGGTTTCACAGTGTATCAGGATCCTTCCAGGTGTGTATGGAGTTTCACAGTTTTTCAGAGTCCTGCCAGGTGTGTATGGGGTTTCATAGTGTATCAGGATCCTGCCAGGTGTGTATGGGGTTTCACTGTGTATCAGAAACCTGCCAGATGTGTATGGCGTCTCACAGGGTATCAGAGTCCTGCCAGGTGTGGATGGGGTTTCACATTGTATCAGGTTCCTGCCAGGTGTGTATGGTGTTTCACAGTGTATCAGGATCCTGCCAGGTGTGTTTGGGGATTCAGAGTGTATCAGAATCCTGCCAGTTGTGTATGGGGTTTCACAGTGTAACAGGATCCTGACAGGTGTGTCTGGGGTTTCACAGTGTATCAGGATCCTGCCAGGTGTCTATGGGATTTCAGAGTGTATCGGGATCCTGCAAGGTGTGTATGGGGTTTCACAGTGTATCAGGATCCTGCCAGGTTTGAATTGGGTTTCACAGTGTAACAGGATCTTGCCAGGTATGGATGGGGTTTCAAAGTGTATCCGGATCCTATCAGGTGTTTATGGGGTTTCACAGTGTATCAGTATCCTGCCAGGTGTGTATAGGGTTTCACAGTGTATCAGGATCATAAGAACATAAGAAATAAGAGCAGGAGTAGGCCAATCGGCCCCTCGAGCCAGCTCCGCCATTCAATAAGATCATGGCTGAACTGATCCTAACCTCAAATCTAAAGAACACAAGAAGTAGGAGCAGCACCCGGCCACTCGGCCCTTGAGCCCGCTCCACCACCCACAGGGGCTTGACCGATCCGAACTCAGCCTAATGTCCAATTTCCTGCCCGATCCCCGTAACCCCTAATTCCCTTTACTTCTCGGAAACTGTCTATCTCTGTTTTAAATTTATTTAATATGGTAGCTTCCACAGCTTCCTGGGGCAGCAAATTCCACAGACCTCCGACCCTCTGAGTGAAGAAGTTTCTCCTCATCTCCACATCCTGCCAGGTGTGTATGGACTTTCACAGTTTATCGGGATCCTGCCAGGTGTGTATGAGGTTTCACAGTGTATCAGGATCCTTCCAGGTGTGTCTGGGGTTTCACAGTGTTTCAGAGTCCAGCCAGGTGAGTAGGGGTTTCACTGTCCTTCCTGGTGTGTCTGGGGTTTCACAGTGTTTCAGTGTCCTGCCAGGTGTGTAGGGGTTTCACAGTGTATCAGGATCCTGCCAGGTGTGTATGGGGTTTCACAGTGTATCAGGATCCTGTCAGGTGTGTATGGGGTTTCATAGTGTATCAGGATCCTGCCAGGTGTGTTTGGGGTTTCACAGAGTATCAGAAACATGCCAGGTGTGTATGGCGTCTCACAGTCTATCAGAGACCTGCCAGGTCTGTATGGGGTTTCACATTGTATCAGGATACTGCCAGGTGTGCAAGGGGTTTCACAGTGTATTTGGATCCTGCCAGGTGTGGATGGGGTTTCACAGTGTATCAGCATCCTGCCAGGTGTGTGTGGGGTTTCACAGTGTATCAAGATCCTCTCAGGTGTTAATGGGGTTTCACAGTGTATCACGATCCTGCCAGGTGTGCTTGGGGGTTCATAGTGTATCAGGATCCTGCCAGGTGTGTACGGGGTTTCACAGTGTATCAGGATCCTGCCAGGTGTGTATGGGGTTTTACAGTGTATCACGATCCTGCCAGGTGTGCTTGGGGGTTCATAGTGTATCAGGATCCTGGCAGGTGTGTACGGGGTTTCACAGTGTATCAGGATCCTGCCAGGTGTGTATGGGGTTTTACAGTGTATCAGGATCCTGCCAGGTGTGTATGGGATTTTACAGTGTATCAGGATCCTGCCAGGTGTGTATGGGGATTCACAGTGTATCAGGATCCTGCCAGGTGTGTATGGGGTTTCACAGTGTATCACGATCCTGCCAGGTGTTTATGGGGGTTCACAGTGTATTAGGATCCTGTCAGGTGTTAATGGGGTTTCACAGTGTATCACGATCCTTCCAGGTGTGCTTGGGGGTTCACAGGGTATCAGGATCCTGCCATTTGTGTATGGGGTTTTACAGTGTATCACAATCCTGCCAGGTGTGTTTGGGGGTTCACAGTGTATCAGGATCCTGCCAGGTGTGTATGGAGTTTCTCTGTGTATCAGGATCCTGCCAGGTCTGTATGGGGTTTCACAGTGTATCGGGATCCTGCAAGGTGTGTATGGGATTTCACAGTGTATCAGGATCCGGCCAGGTTTGTATTGGGTTTCACAGTGTAACAGTATCTTGCCAGGTGTTTATGGGCTTTCACAGTTTATCGGGATCCTGCCAGGTGTGTATGGGGTTTCACAGTGTATCAGGATCCTTCCAGGTGTGTCTGGGTTTTCACAGTGTTTCAGAGTCCTGCCAGGTGTGTACGGGGTTTCACAGTGTTTCAGAGTCCTGCCAGGTGTGTATGGGATATCACAGTGTTTCAGGATCCTGTCAGCTGTGTCTGGGGTCTCACAGTTTATCAGGATCCTGCCAGGTGTGTCTGGGGTGTCACAGTGTATCAGGATCCTGCCAGGAGTGTGTGGGGTTCAGAGTGTATCGGGATCCTGCCAGGTATGTATGGGGTTTCACAGTGTATCAGGATCCTGCCAGTTGTGTATGGGGTTTCACAGTGTATCAAGATCCTGTCAGGTGTGTATGGGGTTTCACCGTGTATCAGGATCCTGCCAGGTGTGTATGGGGGTTCACAGTGTATCCGGATCCTGCCAGGTGTGTATGGGGTTTCACAGTGTATCAGTATCCTGCCAGGTGTGTATATGGTTTCCCAGTGTATCAGGATCCTGCCAGGACTGTATGGGGTTTAACAGTGTATCAGGATCCTGGCAGGTTTGTATGAGGTTTCACAGTTTATCAGAGTCCTGCCAGGTGTGGATGGGGTTTCACATTGTATCAGGATCCTGCCAGGTGTGTATGGGGTTTCACAGTGTATCAGAATCCTGCCAGGAGTGTGTGGGTTTTCACAGTGTAACAGGTTCCTGACAGGTGTGTCTGGGGTTTCACAGTGTATCAGGATCCTGCCAGGTGTGTATGGGGTTTCACAGTGTATCGGGATCCAGCAAGGTGTGTATGGGGTTTCACAGTGTATCAGGATCTTGCCAGGTTTGTATTGGGTTTCACAGTGTTACAGGATCTTGCCAGGTGTGTATGGGGTTTCACAGTGTATCCGGATCCTATCAGGTGTTTATGGGGTGTCACAGTGTATCAGGATCCTGCCAGGTGTGTATAGGGATTCACAGTGTATCAGGATCATAAGAACATAAGAAATAAGAGCAGGAGTAGGCCAATCGGCCCCTCGAGCCAGCTCCGCCATTCAATAAGATCATGGCCGAACGGATCCTAACATCAAATCTAAAGAACACAAGAAGTAGGAGCAGGACCCGGCCACTCGGCCCCTGGGCCCGCTTCGCCACACACAGGGCCTTGACCGATCCGAAGTCAGCCTCATGTCCAATTTCCTGCCCGCTCACCGTAACCCCTAATTCCCTTTACTTCTAGGAAATTGTCTATTTCTATTTTAAATTTATTTAATAATGTAGCTTCCACAGCTTCCTGGGGCAGCAAATTCCACAGACCTACTACCCTCTGAGTGAAGAAGTTTCTCCTCATCTCCTCATCCTGCCAGGTGTGTATGGGCTTTCACAGTTTATCGGGATCCTTGCAGGTGTGTCTGGGTTTTCACAGTGTTTCAGAGTCCTGCCAGGTGTGTACGGGGTTTCACAGTGTTTCAGAGTCCTGCCAGGTGTGTATGGGATATCACAGTGTTTCAGTGTCCTGCCAGGTGTGCAGGGGTTTCACAGTATAACACGATCCTGCCAGGTGTGTATGGGGTTTCACAGTGTATCAGGATCCTGCCAGGTGTGTATGTGGTTTCACAATGTATCAAGTTCCTGCCAGGTGAGTAAGAGGTTTCACAGTGTATCAGGATCCTGCTAGGGGTTCATGGGGTTTCACAGTTTATCAGGATCCTGCCATTTGTGTATGGGGTTTCACAGGGTATCAGGCTCCTGCCGTTTGTGTATGGGGTTTTACAGAGTATCAGGATCCTGCCAGGAGTGTGTGAGGTTCACAGTTTATCGGGATCCTGCCAGGTGTGTATGGAGTTTCACAGTGTATCAGGATCCTGCAAGGTGTGTATGGGGTTTCAAAGTTTATCAAGATCCTGTCAGGTGTGTATGGGGATTCACAGTGTATCCGGATCCTGCCAGGTGTGTCAGGTGTTTCACAGTGTATCAGGGTCCTGCCAGGTGTGCATGGGGTTTCACAGTGTATCAGGATCCTGCCAGGTGTGTATGGGGTTTCACATTGTATCAGGATCCTGCCAGGTGTGTTTGGGGGTTCACAGTGTATCAGGATCCTGCAAGGTGTGTACGGGGTTTCACAGTTTATCAAGATCCTGTCAGGTGTGTATGGGGATTCACAGTGTATCAGGATCCTGCCAGGAGTGTGTGGGGTTCAGAGTGTATCGGGATCCTGCCAGGTGTGTATGGGGTTTCACAGTGTATCAGGATCCTGCCAGTTGTGTATGGGGTTTCACAGTGTATCAAGATCCTGTCAGGTGTGTATGGGGTTTCACCGTGTATCAGGATCCTGCCAGGTGTGTATGGGGGTTCACAGTTTATCAGGATCCTGCCAGGTGTGTATGGGGTTTCACAGTGTATCAGTATCCTGCCAGGTGTGTATATGGTTTCACAGTGTATCAGGATCCTGCCAGGTGTGTATGGGGTTTCACAGTGTATCAGGATCCTGCCAGGTGTGTATGGGGTTTCACAGTGTATCAGGATCCTGCCAGGTGTGTGGGGGGTTTCACAGTGTATCAGGAGCCTGCCAGGTGTGTATGGGGTTTCACTGTGTATCAGGATCCTGCCAGGTGTGTTTGGGGGTTCACAGTGTATCAGGATCCTGCCAGGTGTGTATGGGATTTCACAGTGTATCAGGATCCTGCCAGGTGTGTACGGGGTTTCACAGTGTATCAGGATCCTGCCAGGTGTGTATGGGGTTTTACAGTGTATCAGGATACTGCCAGGTGTGTATGGGGTTTTAGCGTGTATCAGGATCCTGCCAGGTGTGTATGGGGGTTCACAGTGTATCAGGATCCTGCCAGGTGTGTATGGGGTTTCACAGTGTATCAGGATCCTGCCAGGTGTGTATGTTGTTTCACAGTGTATCAGGATCCTGCCAGGTGTGTATCGGGTTTCACAGTGTATCAGGATCCTGCCAGGTACGTATGGCGGTTCACAGTGTATCAGGATCCTGCCAGGTGTGTATGGGGTTTCACAGTTTATCAGGATCCTGTCAGGTGTTAATGGGGTTTCACAGGGTATCAGGATCCTGCCATTTGTGTATGGGGTTTTACAGTGTATCACGATCCTGCCAGGTGTGTTTGGGGTTTCACAGTGTATCAGGATCCTGCCAGGTGTGTATGGAGTTTCACATGTGTATCAGGATCCTGCCAGGTCTGTATGGGGTTTAACAGTGTATCAGGATCCTGCCAGGTATGTATGGGGTTTCACAGTTTTTCAGAGTCCTGCCAGGTGTGTATGGGGTTTCATAGTGTATCAGGATCCTGCCAGGTGTATATGGGGTTTCATAGTGTATCAGGATCCTGCCAGGTGTGTATGGGGGTTCACAGTGTATCTGGATCCTGCCAGGTGTGTATGGGGTTTCACAGTGTATCAGGATCCTGCCAGGTGTGTATGTTGTTTCACAGTGTATCAGGATCCTGCCAGGTGTGTATCGGGTTTCACAGTGTATCAGGATCCTGCCAGGTACGTATGGCGGTTCACAGTGTATCAGGATCCTGCCAGGTGTGTATGGGGTTTCACAGTGTATCAGAATCCTCTCATGTGTTAATGGGGTTTCACAGGGTATCAGGATCCTGCCATTTGTGTATGGGGATTTACAGTGTATCACGATCCTGCCAGGTGTGTATGGGGTTTTACAGTGTATCACGATCCTGCCAGGTGTGTTTGGGGGTCACAGTGTATCAGGATCCTGCCAGGTCTGTATGGGGTTTAACAGTGTATCAGTATCTTGCCAGGTGTGTATGTGGTTTCACAGTTTTTCAGAGTCCTGCCAGGTGTGTATGGCGTTTCACAGTGTATCAGGATCCTGCCAGGTGTGTTTGGGGATTCAGAGTGTATCAGAATCCTGCCAGGAGTGTATTGGGTTTCACAGTGTAACAGGATCCTGACAGGTGTGTCTGGGGTTTCACAGTGTATCAGGATCCTGCCAGGTGTCTATGGGTTTTCACAGTGTATCGGGATCCTGCAAGGTGTGTATGGGGTTTCACAGTGTATCAGGATCCTGCCAGGTTTGAGTTGGGTTTCACAGTGTAACAGGATCTTGCCAGGTGTGTATGGGGTTTCAAAGTGTATCCGGATCCTATCAGGCGTTTATGGGGTTTCACAGTGTATCAGGATCCTGCCAGGTGTGTATCGGGTTTCACAGTGTATCAGGATCATTAGAACATAAGAAATAAGAGCAGGAGTAGGCCAATCGGCCCCTCGAGCCAGCTCTGCCATTCAATAAGGTCATGGCTGAACTGATCCTAACCTCAAATCTAAAGAACACAAGAAGTAGGAGAAGGACCCGGCCACTCGGCCCCTGGGCCCGCTCCGCCACCCACAGGGGCTTGACCGATCCGAACTCAGCCTCATGTCCAATTTCCTGCCCGCTCCCCGTAACCCCTAATTCCCTTTACTTCTAGGAAACTGTCGATTTCTGTTTTAAATTTATTTAATATGGTAGCTTCCACAGCTTCCTGTGGCAGCAAATTCCACAGACCTACGACCCTCTGAGTGAAGATGTTTCTCCTCATCTCCACATCCTGCCAGGTGTGTATGGGCTTTCACAGTTTATCGGGATCCTGCCAGGTGTGTATGAGGTTTCACAGTGTATCAGGATCCTTCCAGGTGTGTCTGGGGTTTCACATTGTTTCAGAGTCCTGCCAGGTGAGTAGGGGTTTCACAGTGTAACAGGATCCTGCCAGGTGTGTATGGGGTTTCACTGTCCTGCCAGGTGTGTAGGGGTTTCACAGTGTATCAGGATCCTGCCAGGTGTGTATGGGGTTTCACAGCGTATCAGGATCATGCCAGGTGTGTATGGGGTTTCACAGTGTATCCGGATCCTGCCAGGTGTGTATGGGGTTTTACAGTGTATCAGGGTCCTTCCAGGTGTGTATGGAGCTTCACAGTGTATCAGGATCCTGCCAGGACTGTATGGGGTTTAACAGTGTATCAGGATCCTGGCAGGTTTGTATGAGGTTTCACAGTTTATCAGAGTCCTGCCAGGTGTGGATGGGGTTTCACATTGTATCAGGATCCTGCCAGGTGTGTATGGGGTTTCACAGTGTATCAGAATCCTGCCAGGAGTGTGTGGGTTTTCACAGTGTAACAGGTTCCTGACAGGTGTGTCTGGGGTTTCACAGTGTATCAGGATCCTGCCAGGTGTGTATGGGGTTTCACAGTGTATCGGGATCCAGCAAGGTGTGTATGGGGTTTCACAGTGTATCAGGATCTTGCCAGGTTTGTATTGGGTTTCACAGTGTTACAGGATCTTGCCAGGTGTGTATGGGGTTTCACAGTGTATCCGGATCCTATCAGGTGTTTATGGGGTGTCACAGTGTATCAGGATCCTGCCAGGTGTGTATAGGGATTCACAGTGTATCAGGATCATAAGAACATAAGAAATAAGAGCAGGAGTAGGCCAATCGGCCCCTCGAGCCAGCTCCGCCATTCAATAAGATCATGGCCGAACGGATCCTAACATCAAATCTAAAGAACACAAGAAGTAGGAGCAGGACCCGGCCACTCGGCCCCTGGGCCCGCTCCGCCACACACAGGGCCTTGACCGATCCGAAGTCAGCCTCATGTCCAATTTCCTGCCCGCTCACCGTAACCCCTAATTCCCTTTACTTCTAGGAAATTGTCTATTTCTATTTTAAATTTATTTAATAATGTAGCTTCCACAGCTTCCTGGGGCAGCAAATTCCACAGACCTACTACCCTCTGAGTGAAGAAGTTTCTCCTCATCTCCTCATCCTGCCAGGTGTGTATGGGCTTTCACAGTTTATCGGGATCCTTGCAGGTGTGTCTGGGTTTTCACAGTGTTTCAGAGTCCTGCCAGGTGTGTACGGGGTTTCACAGTGTTTCAGAGTCCTGCCAGGTGTGTATGGGATATCACAGTGTTTCAGTGTCCTGCCAGGTGTGCAGGGGTTTCACAGTATAACACGATCCTGCCAGGTGTGTATGGGGTTTCACAGTGTATCAGGATCCTGCCAGGTGTGTATGTGGTTTCACAATGTATCAAGTTCCTGCCAGGTGAGTAAGAGGTTTCACAGTGTATCAGGATCCTGCTAGGGGTGCATGGTGTTTCACAGTTTATCAGGATCCTGCCATTTGTGTATGGGGTTTCACAGGGTATCAGGCTCCTGCCGTTTGTGTATGGGGTTTTACAGAGTATCAGGATCCTGCCAGGAGTGTGTGAGGTTCACAGTTTATCGGGATCCTGCCAGGTGTGTATGGAGTTTCACAGTGTATCAGGATCCTGCCAGGTGTGTTTGGGGGTTCACAGTGTATCAGGATCCTGCAAGGTGTGTATGGGGTTTCAAAGTTTATCAAGATCCTGTCAGGTGTGTATGGGGATTCACAGTGTATCCGGATCCTGCCAGGTGTGTCAGGTGTTTCACAGTGTATCAGGGTCCTGCCAGGTGTGCATGGGGTTTCACAGTGTATCAGGATCCTGCCAGGTGTGTATGGGGTTTCACATTGTATCAGGATCCTGCCAGGTGTGTTTGGGGGTTCACAGTGTATCAGGATCCTGCAAGGTGTGTACGGGGTTTCACAGTTTATCAAGATCCTGCCAGGAGTGTGTGGGGTTCAGAGTGTATCGGGATCCTGCCAGGTGTGTATGGGGTTTCACAGTGTATCAGGATCCTGCCAGTTGTGTATGGGGTTTCACAGTGTATCAAGATCCTGTCAGGTGTGTATGGGGTTTCACCGTGTATCAGGATCCTGCCAGGTGTGTATGGGGGTTCACAGTGTATCAGGATCCTGCCAGGTGTGTATGGGGTTTCACAGTGTATCAGTATCCTGCCAGGTGTGTATATGGTTTCACAGTGTATCAGGATCCTGCCAGGTGTGTATGGGGTTTCACAGTGTATCAGGATCCTGCCAGGTATGTATGGGGTTTCACAGTGTATCAGGATCCTGCCAGGTGTGTGGGGGGTTTCACAGTGTATCAGGAGCCTGCCAGGTGTGTATGGGGTTTCACTGTGTATCAGGATCCTGCCAGGTGTGTTTGGGGGTTCACAGTGTATCAGGATCCTGCCAGGTGTGTATGGGGTTTCACAGTGTATCAGGATCCTGCCAGGTGTGTATGTGGTTTCACAATGTATCAAGTTCCTGCCAGGTGAGTAAGAGGTTTCACAGTGTATCAGGATCCTGCTAGGGGTGCATGGTGTTTCACAGTTTATCAGGATCCTGCCATTTGTGTATGGGGTTTCACAGGGTATCAGGCTCCTGCCGTTTGTGTATGGGGTTTTACAGAGTATCAGGATCCTGCCAGGAGTGTGTGAGGTTCACAGTTTATCGGGATCCTGCCAGGTGTGTATGGAGTTTCACAGTGTATCAGGATCCTGCCAGGTGTGTTTGGGGGTTCACAGTGTATCAGGATCCTGCAAGGTGTGTATGGGGTTTCAAAGTTTATCAAGATCCTGTCAGGTGTGTATGGGGATTCACAGTGTATCCGGATCCTGCCAGGTGTGTCAGGTGTTTCACAGTGTATCAGGGTCCTGCCAGGTGTGCATGGGGTTTCACAGTGTATCAGGATCCTGCCAGGTGTGTATGGGGTTTCACATTGTATCAGGATCCTGCCAGGTGTGTTTGGGGGTTCACAGTGTATCAGGATCCTGCAAGGTGTGTACGGGGTTTCACAGTTTATCAAGATCCTGCCAGGAGTGTGTGGGGTTCAGAGTGTATCGGGATCCTGCCAGGTGTGTATGGGGTTTCACAGTGTATCAGGATCCTGCCAGTTGTGTATGGGGTTTCACAGTGTATCAAGATCCTGTCAGGTGTGTATGGGGTTTCACCGTGTATCAGGATCCTGCCAGGTGTGTATGGGGGTTCACAGTGTATCAGGATCCTGCCAGGTGTGTATGGGGTTTCACAGTGTATCAGTATCCTGCCAGGTGTGTATATGGTTTCACAGTGTATCAGGATCCTGCCAGGTGTGTATGGGGTTTCACAGTGTATCAGGATCCTGCCAGGTATGTATGGGGTTTCACAGTGTATCAGGATCCTGCCAGGTGTGTGGGGGGTTTCACAGTGTATCAGGAGCCTGCCAGGTGTGTATGGGGTTTCACTGTGTATCAGGATCCTGCCAGGTGTGTTTGGGGGTTCACAGTGTATCAGGATCCTGCCAGGTGTGTATGGGATTTCACAGTGTATCAGGATCCTGCCAGGTGTGTACGGGGTTTCACAGTGTATCAGGATCCTGCCAGGTGTGTATGGGGTTTTACAGTGTATCAGGATCCTGCCAGGTGTGTATGGGGTTTTAGCGTGTATCAGGATCCTGCCAGGTGTATATGGGGGTTCACAGTGTATCAGGATCCTGCCAGGTGTGTATGGGGTTTCACAGTGTATCAGGGTCCTGCCAGGTGTGTATGTTGTTTCACAGTGTATCAGGATCCTGCCAGGTGTGTATCGGGTTTCACAGTGTATCAGGATCCTGCCAGGTACGTATGGCGGTTCACAGTGTATCAGGATCCTGCCAGGTGTGTATGGGGTTTCACAGTGTATCAGGATCCTCTCAGGTGTTAATGGGGTTTCACAGTGTATCAGGATCCTGTCAGCTGTTAATGGGGTTTCACAGTGTATCACGATCCTGCCAGGTGTGCTTGGGGGTTCACAGTATATCAGGATCCTGCCAGGTGTGTATGGGGTTTCAAAGTTTATCAGGATCCTGTCAGGTGTTAATGGGGTTTCACAGGGTATCAGGATCCTGCCATTTGTGTATGGGGTTTTACAGTGTATCACGATCCTGCCAGGTGTGTTTGGGGTTTCACAGTGTATCAGGATCCTGCCAGGTGTGTATGGAGTTTCCCATGTGTATCAGGATCCTGCCAGGTCTGTATGGGGTTTAACAGTGTATCAGGATCCTGCCAGGTGTGTATGGGGTTTCACAGTTTTTCAGAGTCCTGCCAGGTGTGTATGGGGTTTCATAGTGTATCAGGATCCTGCCAGGTGTATATGGGGTTTCATAGTGTATCAGGATCCTGCCAGGTGTGTTTGGGGGTTCACAGTGTATCAGGATCCTGCCAGGTGTGTTTGGGGGTTCACAGTGTATCAGGATCCTGCAAGGTGTGTATGGGGTTTCACAGTTTATCAAGATCCTGTCAGGTGTGTATGGGGATTCACAGTGTATCCGGATCCTGCCATTTGTGTCAGGTGTTTCACAGTGTATCAGGGTCCTGCCAGGTGTGCATGGGGTTTCACAGTGTATCAGGATCCTGCCAGGTGTGTATGGGGTTTCACAGTGTATCAGGATCCTGCCAGGTGTGTTTGGGGGTTCACAGTGTATCAGGATCCTGCAAGGTGTGTACGGGGTTTCACAGTTTATCAAGATCCTATCAGGTGTGTATGGGGATTCACAGTGTATCAGGATCCTGCCAGGAGTGTATGGGGGTTCACAGTATATCAGGATCCTGCCAGGTTTTTATGGGGTTTCACAGTGTATCAGGATCCTGCCAGGTGTGTATGGGGTTTCACAGTATATCAGGATCCTGCCAGGTGTGAATGGGGTTTCACAGTGTATCAGGATCCTGCCAGGTGTTTGTAGGGTTTCACAATGTATCAGGATCATAATAACATAAGAAATATGAGCAGGAGTAGGCCAATCGGCCCCTGGAGCCAGCTCCGCCATTCAATAAGATCATGGCCGAACGGATCCTAACATCAAATCTAAAGAACACAAGAAGTAGGAGCAGGACCCGGCCACTCGGCCCCTGGGCCCGCTCCGCCACCCACAGGGCCTTGACCGATCCGAACTCAGCCTCATGTCCAATTTCCTGCCCGCTCCCCGTAACCCCTAATTCCCTTTACTTCTAGGAAATTGTCTATTTCTATTTTAAATTTATTTAATAATGTAGCTTCCACAGCTTCCTGGGGCAGCAAATTCCACAGACCTACTACCCTCTGAGTGAAGAAGTTTCTCCTCATCTCCTCATCCTGCCAGGTGTTTATGGGCTTTCACAGTTTATCGGGATCCTGCCAGGTGTGTCTGGGTTTTCACAGTGTTTCAGAGTCCTGCCAGGTGTGTACGGGGTTTCACAGTGTTTCAGAGTCCTGCCAGGTGTGTATGGGATATCACAGTGTTTCAGTGTCCGGCCAGGTGTGCAGGGGTTTCACAGTGTAACAGGATCCTGCCAGGTGTGTATGGGGTTTCACAGTGTTTCAGAGTCCTGCCAGGTGTGTAAGGGATTTCACAGTGTTTCAGTGCCCTGTCAGGTGTGTAGGGGGTTCACAGTGTAACAGGATCCTGCCAGGTGTGTATGGGGTTTCACAGTGTATCAGGATCCTGCCAGGTGTGTATGGGGTTTCATAGTGTATCAAGTTCCTGCCAGGTGAGTAAGAGGTTTCGCAGTGTATCAGGATCTTGCTAGGTGTGCATGGGGTTTCACAGT
Organism: Squalus acanthias; assembly: GCA_030390025.1. NCBI lineage: Eukaryota > Metazoa > Chordata > Chondrichthyes > Squaliformes > Squalidae > Squalus > Squalus acanthias. Next base: position 880,950 of record JASTWF010000160.1, on the reverse strand, counting down.
GTATCAGGATCCTGCCATTTGTGTATGGGGTTTAACAGGGTATCAGGATCCTGCCATTTGTGTATGGGGTTTTACAGTGTATCAGGATCCTGCCAGGAGTGTGTGAGGTTCACAGTTTATCGGGATCCTGCCAGGTGTGTATGGAGTTTCACAGTGTATCAGGATCCTGCCAGGTGTGTATGGGGTTTCACAGTGTATCAAGATCCTGTCAGGTGTGTATGGGGTTTCACAGTGTATCAGGATACTGCCAGGTGTGTATGGGGTTTCACAGTGTATCAGGATCCTTCCAGGTGTGTATGGAGTTTCACAGTGTGTCAGGATCCTTCCTGGTCTGTATGGGGTTTAGCAGTGTATCAAGATCCTGCTAGGTGTGTATGGGGTTTCACAGTGTATCAGGATCCTGCCAGGTGTGTATGGGGTTTCACAGTGTATCAAGATCCTGTCAGGTGTGTATGGGGTTTCACATTGTATCAGGATCCTGCCAGGTGTGTATGGGGTTTCACTGTGTATCAGAAACCTGCCAGGTGTGTATGGCGTCTCACAGTGTATCAGCGTCCTGCCAGGTGTGGATGGGGTTTCACATTGTATCAGGATCCTGCCAGGTGTGCAAGGGGTTTCACAGTGTATTTGGATCCTGCCAGGTATGAATGGGGTTTCACAGTGTATCAGGATCCTGCCAGGTTTGTATGGGGTTTCACTGTGTATCAGGATCCTGCCAGGTTTGAATTGGGTTTCACAGTGTAACAGGATCTTGCCAGGTGTGTATGGGGTTTCACAGTGTATCAGGATCCTGACAGGTTTGTGTAGGGTTTCACAGTGTATCAGGATCATAAGAACATAAGAAATAAGAGCAGGAGTAGGCCAATCAGACCCTCGAGCCAGCTCCGCCATTCAATAAGATCATGGCTGAACTGATCCTAACCTCAAATCTAAAGAACACAAGAAGTAGGAGCAGGACCCGGCCACTCGGGCCCTGGGCCCGCTCCGCCACCCACAGGGGCTTGACCGATCCGAACTCAGCCTCATGTCCAATTTCCTGCCCGCTCCCCGTAACCCCTAATTCCCTATACTTCTAGGAAACTGTCTATATCTGTTTTAAATATATTTAATATGGTAGCTTCCACAGCTTCCTGGGGCAGCAAATTCCACAGACCTACGACCCTCTGAGTGATGAAGTTTCTCCTCATCCTGCCAGGTGTGTATGGGCTTTCACAATGTATCAGGATCCTGCCAGGTGTGTATGAGGTTTCACAGTGTATCAGGATCCTTCCAGGTGTGTCTGGGGTTTCACAGTGTTTCAGAGTCCAGCCAGGTGTGTACGGGGTTTCACAGTGTTTCAGAGTCCTGCCAGGTGTGTATGGGATTTCACAGTGTTTCAGTGTCCTGCCAGGTGTGTAGGGGTTTCACAGTGTAACTGGATCCTGCCAGGTGTGTATGGGGTTTCACAGTCCTGCCAGGTGTGTAACGGATTTCACAGTGTTTCAGTGTCCTGCAAGGTGTAGGAGTTTCACAGTGTAACAGGATCCTGCCAGGTGTGTATGGGGTTTCACAGTGTATCAGGATCCTGCCAGGTGTGTTTGAGGGTTCACAGTGTATCAGGATCCTGCAAGGTGTTTATGGGGTTTCACAGTTTATCAAGATCCTGTCAGGTGTGTATGGGGATTCACAGTGTATCAGGATCCTGCCAGGTGTGTCAGGTGTTTCACAGTGTATCAGGGTCCTGCCAGGTGTGCATGGGGTTTCACAGTGTATCAGGATCCTGCCAGGTGTGTATGGGGTTTCACAGTGTATCAGGATCCTGCCAGGTGTGTTTGGGGGTTCACAGTGTATCAGGAACCTGCAAGGTGTGTATGGGGTTTCACAGTTTATCAAGATCCTGTCAGGTGTCTATGGGGATTCACAGTGTATCAGGATCCTGCCAGGTGTATATGGGGGTTCACAGTATATCACGATCCTGCCAGGTTTTTATGGGGTTTCACAGTGTATCAGGATCCTGCCAGGTGTGTATGGGGTTTCACAGTGTATTAGGATCCTGCCAGGTGTGAATGGGGATTCACAGTATATCAGGATCCTGCCAGGTTTTTATGGGGTTTCACAGTGTATCAGGGTCCTTCCTGGTCTGTATGGGGTTTAACAGTGTATCAGGATCCTGCCCGGTGTGTATGGGCTTTCACAGTTTTTCAGAGTCCTGCCAGGTGTGTATGGGGTTTCATAGTGTATCAGGATCCTGCCAGGTGTGTATGGGGTTTCACTGTGTATCAGAAACCTGCCAGGTCTGTATGGCGTTTCACAGTGTATCAGCGTCCTGCCAGGTGTGGATGGGGTTTCACATTGTATCAGGATCCTGCCAGGTGTGCAAGGGGTTTCACAGTGTATTTGGATCCTGCCAGGTATGAATGGGGTTTCACAGTGTATCAGGATCCTGCCAGGTTTGTATGGGGTTTCACAGTGTATCAGGATCGTGCCAGGTGTGTCTGGGGTTTCACAGTGTATCAGGATCCTGCCAGGTGTGTTTGGGGATTCAGAGTGTATCAGAATCCTGCCAGGAGTGTATGGGGTTTCACAGTGTAACAGGATCATGACAGGTGTGTCTGGGGTTTCACAGTGTATCAGGATCCTGCCAGGTGTGTATGGAGTTTCAAATTGTATCCGGATCCTATCCTTTGTTTATGGGGTTTCACAGTGTATCAGGATCCTGCCAAAGTGTGTAGGGGTTCACAGTGTATCAAGATCATAAGAACATAAGAAATAAGAGCAGGAGTAGGCCAATCAGCCCCTCGAGCCAGCTCCGCAATTCAATAAGATCATGGCTGAACTGATCCTAACCTCAAATCTAAAGAACACAAGAAGTAGGAGCAGGACCCGACCACTCGGCCCCTGGGCCCGCTCCGCCACCCACAGGGGCTTGACCGATCCGAACTCAGCCTCATGTCCAATTTCCTGCCCGCTCCCCTTAACCCCTAATTCCCTTTACTTCTAGGAAACTGTCTATTTCTGTTTTAAATTTATTTAATATGGTAGCTTCCACAGCTTCCTGGAACAGCAAATTCCACAGACCTACGACACTCTGAGTGAAGAATTTTCTCCTCATCCTGCCAGGTGTGTATGGGCTTTAACAGTTCATCGGGATCCTGCCAGGTGTGTATGAGGTTTCACAGTGTATCAGGATCCTTCCAGGTGTGTCTGGGGTTTCACAGTGTTTCAGAGTCCAGCCAGGTGTGTACGGGGTTTCACATTGTTTCAGAGTCCTGCCATGTGTGTATGGGATTTCACAGTGTTTCAGTGTCCTGCCAGGTGTGTAGGGGTTTCACAGTGTAACTGGATCCTGACAGGTGTGTATGGGGTTTCACAGTCCTGCCAGGTGTGTAACGGATTTCACAGTGTTTCAGTGTCCTTCCAGTTGTGTAGGGGTTTCACAGTGTAAAAGGATCCTGCCAGGTGTGTATGGGGTTTCACAGTGTATCAGGATCCTGCCAGGTGTGTTTTGGGTTCACAGTATATCAGGATCCTGCAAGGTGTGTATGGGGTTTCACAGTTTATCAAGATCCTGTCAGGTGTGTATGGGGATTCACAGTGTATCAGGATGCTGCCAGGTGTGTCAGGTGTTTCACAGTGTATCAGGGTCCTGCCAGGTGTGCATGGGGTTTCACAGTGTATCAGGATCCTGCCAGGTGTGTTTGGGTGTTCACAGTGTATCAGGATCCTGCAAGGTGTGTATGGGTTTTCACAGTTTATCTAGATCCTGTCAGGTGTGTATGGGGATTCACAGCGTATCAGGATCCTGCCAGTTGTGTATGGGGGTTCACAGTATATCAGGATCCTGCCAGGTTTTTATGGGGTTTCACAGTGTAACTGGATCCTGCCAGGTGTGTATGGGGTTTCACAGTCCTGCCAGGTGTGTAACGGATTTCACAGTGTTTCAGTGTCCTGCAAGGTGTAGGAGTTTCACAGTGTAACAGGATCCTGCCAGGTGTGTATGGGGTTTCACAGTGTATCAGGATCCTGCCAGGTGTGTTTGAGGGTTCACAGTGTATCAGGATCCTGCAAGGTGTTTATGGGGTTTCACAGTTTATCAAGATCCTGTCAGGTGTGTATGGGGATTCACAGTGTATCAGGATCCTGCCAGGTGTGTCAGGTGTTTCACAGTGTATCAGGGTCCTGCCAGGTGTGCATGGGGTTTCACAGTGTATCAGGATCCTGCCAGGTGTGTATGGGGTTTCACAGTGTATCAGGATCCTGCCAGGTGTGTTTGGGGGTTCACAGTGTATCAGGAACCTGCAAGGTGTGTATGGGGTTTCACAGTTTATCAAGATCCTGTCAGGTGTCTATGGGGATTCACAGTGTATCAGGATCCTGCCAGGTGTATATGGGGGTTCACAGTATATCACGATCCTGCCAGGTTTTATGGGGTTTCACAGTGTATCAGGATCCTGCCAGGTGTGTATGGGGTTTCACAATGTATTAGGATCCTGCCAGGTGTGAATGGGGATTCACAGTATATCAGGATCCTGCCAGGTTTTTATGGGGTTTCACAGTGTATCAGGGTCCTTCCTGGTCTGTATGGGGTTTAACAGTGTATCAGGATCCTGCCCGGTGTGTATGGGCTTTCACAGTTTTTCAGAGTCCTGCCAGGTGTGTATGGGGTTTCATAGTGTATCAGGATCCTGCCAGGTGTGTATGGGGTTTCACTGTGTATCAGAAACCTGCCAGGTCTGTATGGCGTTTCACAGTGCATCAGCGTCCTGCCAGGTGTGGATGGGGTTTCACATTGTATCAGGATCCTGCCAGGTGTGCAAGGGGTTTCACAGTGTATTTGGATCCTGCCAGGTATGAATGGGGTTTCACAGTGTATCAGGATCCTGCCAGGTTTGTATGGGGTTTCACAGTGTATCAGGATCGTGCCAGGTGTGTCTGGGGTTTCACAGTGTATCAGGATCCTGCCAGGTGTGTTTGGGGATTCAGAGTGTATCAGAATCCTGCCAGGAGTGTATGGGGTTTCACAGTGTAACAGGATCATGACAGGTGTGTCTGGGGTTTCACAGTGTATCAGGATCCTGCCAGGTGTGTATGGAGTTTCAAATTGTATCCGGATCCTATCCTTTGTTTATGGGGTTTCACAGTGTATCAGGATCCTGCCAAAGTGTGTAGGGGTTCACAGTGTATCAAGATCATAAGAACATAAGAAATAAGAGCAGGAGTAGGCCAATCAGCCCCTCGAGCCAGCTCCGCAATTCAATAAGATCATGGCTGAACTGATCCTAACCTCAAATCTAAAGAACACAAGAAGTAGGAGCAGGACCCGACCACTCGGCCCCTGGGCCCGCTCCGCCACCCACAGGGGCTTGACCGATCCGAACTCAGCCTCATGTCCAATTTCCTGCCCGCTCCCCTTAACCCCTAATTCCCTTTACTTCTAGGAAACTGTCTATTTCTGTTTTAAATTTATTTAATATGGTAGCTTCCACAGCTTCCTGGAACAGCAAATTCCACAGACCTACGACACTCTGAGTGAAGAATTTTCTCCTCATCCTGCCAGGTGTGTATGGGCTTTAACAGTTCATCGGGATCCTGCCAGGTGTGTATGAGGTTTCACAGTGTATCAGGATCCTTCCAGGTGTGTCTGGGGTTTCACAGTGTTTCAGAGTCCAGCCAGGTGTGTACGGGGTTTCACATTGTTTCAGAGTCCTGCCATGTGTGTATGGGATTTCACAGTGTTTCAGTGTCCTGCCAGGTGTGTAGGGGTTTCACAGTGTAACTGGATCCTGACAGGTGTGTATGGGGTTTCACAGTCCTGCCAGGTGTGTAACGGATTTCACAGTGTTTCAGTGTCCTTCCAGTTGTGTAGGGGTTTCACAGTGTAAAAGGATCCTGCCAGGTGTGTATGGGGTTTCACAGTGTATCAGGATCCTGCCAGGTGTGTTTTGGGTTCACAGTATATCAGGATCCTGCAAGGTGTGTATGGGGTTTCACAGTTTATCAAGATCCTGTCAGGTGTGTATGGGGATTCACAGTGTATCAGGATGCTGCCAGGTGTGTCAGGTGTTTCACAGTGTATCAGGGTCCTGCCAGGTGTGCATGGGGTTTCACAGTGTATCAGGATCCTGCCAGGTGTGTTTGGGTGTTCACAGTGTATCAGGATCCTGCAAGGTGTGTATGGGTTTTCACAGTTTATCTAGATCCTGTCAGGTGTGTATGGGGATTCACAGTGTATCAGGATCCTGCCAGTTGTGTATGGGGGTTCACAGTATATCAGGATCCTGCCAGGTTTTTATGGGGTTTCACAGTGTATCAGGATCCTGCCAGCTGTGTATGGGGTTCACAGTGTATCAGGATCCTGCAAGGTGTGTATGGGGTTTCACAGTTTATCAAGATCCTGTCAGGTGTGTATGGGGATTCACAGTGTATCAGGATCCTGCCAGGTGTGTCAGGTGTTTCACAGTGTATCAGGGTCCTGCCAGGTGTGCATGGGGTTTCACAGTGTTTCCGGATCCTATCAGTTGTTTATGGGGTTTCACAGTGTATCAGGATCCTGCCAGGTGTGTTTGGGGGTTCACAGTGTATCAGGATCCTGCAAGGTGTGTATGGGTTTTCACAGTTTATCTAGATCCTGTCAGGTGTGTATGGGGATTCACAGTGTATCAGGATCCTGCCAGTTGTGTATGGGGGTTCACAGTATATCAGGATCCTGCCAGGTTTTTATGGGGTTTCACAGTGTATCAGGATCCTGCCAGCTGTGTATGGGGTTTCACAGTTTATCAGGATCCTGCCAGGTGTGAATGGGGTTTCACAGTGTATCAGGATCCTGCCATGTGTTTATACGACTTCACAAGTGATAGAGATCAGCAGCTGGATTTATGAAATGATGCCACGTCGGCATATTTACAGGAAAGTTCAGAAATGGTCTGAGTTGTAATTTGAATCTTTACAGAATAGCTTTGGATGGAGGACAAATCTAAATGATGTCCAATCCTAATTTTCGAGGCTTTGAACTTTTGATTCCCAAGTTCTGAATGCACTAAACAAACGGCTACAGCCAAGCATTCTGATTCTCAGATATGAAATACATGTTTTCAAATCTCTCCTTCATCACTTACCTTTCAGATGCTTGGGTATTTCGGATAAACCTCGTGCGATGTTCATGAAATCAAATGGATCAGTACCTGTTTAAATCAATTAACTTTCATGAAAACTGATGTGTAATATTATAGTAAAGTCTTCAGTGTTTAAATTAATATTTGAATTAAGTGTTTTATTTTACCGTACCAAGTTCCTGTATTTCTTTCAGTATTTTGTCCAACTTTGGTAACCAGGGGTGCAGTTTCACAAAGGATTCCCACATCAGCCTTCGGGCCCGAGAGCCTTTCTCCATCACCAGAGTTAGGAGAAGTTTGGAACTGTCCGCCCGGTTTCCCTTCTCCGCAAGATCAGTGACTTTCTGTAAAGAATAATAATGAATATATTGAGGAGCGGAGTGAAAGACAAACACTAACAATGAGAAGGACAGGATCTGCTCAGTGATGGGATCTTCCAGTTGTTTTGAGCAGAGAAAGCTGTCACTGGGCTGGGTACTGACCCATTCTGAACATGTGCTGAATATTCTGTAAACATCCTGATCCACCATTCACTGCAAAGAAATTTGATTAATTTTAGTTCTGGGAGAGAAAGGAATCACTGAGAATACGCAACAGTTTTAAGGTGATTAGTTTTCTCATTCCTTCATTGTCCAACATGACACCATATTACTGATTGACGATATGATAGACTCGTTTCTCACATTTTTTCCTGCTGCCACACTTTGTGATTTAATTAGGAATAAAACAGCAGCAGGTCAAATCTCCAGTTACAGGGAAGGAACGAATCTGAAGTGAGAGAAGCAGCTCGAAAACTACAAGAGAAATTATCACTGACTAATTAAAACAATCACTGTTGATGTGTACGGCCGGAGAATCGGCCAATAAAAATAATGATGCAATATCCATTCACTTTTTCCCCCGGTAATTGAAATGTCTGACACCCGTTATTTTGCCCATCCGCTGCCGGTATGAAACCTCGGTAACCGGGAACATATATCCAGCAATGGGGTTGGTGTATTCAGGACTTCCTTCATCAAAGCTTAGATTTACATAACACCTTTAAAGCAGAAAATAAATCGTGGAAAGGCACTTTACAGAGGTACAATCAGACAGAGAGATGACGAGGTGTCGAGAATGATAGCATATTTGTTATTTTACTGGACGAGTAATCCGGAGATTACAGTTCAAATCACATCGTGGACGTTTCATGAATTTTAATTTGAAATATTTAAAAATAAATAGTTGATAATAGTAAAGATTGTCGTAAAACCTAATGTCCTTTATGTCTGGACTATTCGCGACTCCAGTCCTTCAGCAATGTGATGGCCTCTGAAATGGCAGAGCAAGCCTCTCGAAAGAAAGATATAGAAGAATAAAACCGGACGGACCGCTCGGCTTCAGCATAGGATTCGTACACGATGAAGGAACACCCAGCCCAGACAACCCTGGGATTAGACTACGTGGGAATTAATGGTAATGGGCAGTGAGCAGATGGTTGGGATTAGACTCGGTGGGATATTAACGGGAATGGGTAGTGAGCAGGAGGTTGGGATTAGACTAGGTGGGATATTAACGGTAATGGGTAGTGAGCAAGAGATTGGGATTAGACTAGGTGGGATATTAACGGTAATGGGCAGTGAGCAGGAGGTTGGGATTAGACTAGGTGGGATATTAAAGGTAATGGGCAGTGAGCAGGTGGTTGGGATTAAACTAGGTGGGATACTAGCGGTAATGGATAGTGAGCAGGAGGTTGCGATTAGACTAGGTGGGATATTAGCGGTAAAGGGCAGTGAGCAGGAGGTTGGGATTAGACTAGGTGGGATATTAACGGTAATGCGTAGTGAGCAGGAGGTTGGGATTAGACTAGGTGGGATATTAACGGTAATGCGTAGTGAGCAGGTGGTTGGGTTTAGACTTGGTGGGATATTAGCGGTAATGTGTAGTGAGCAGGAGGTTGTGATTAGACTAGGTGGGATATTAACGGTAATGGGCAGTGAGCAGGAGGTTGGGACTAAACTAGGTGGGATATTAACGGTAATGGGTAGTGAGCAGGAGGTTGGGATTAGACTCGTTGTGATATTAACAGTAATGGGCAGTGAGCAGGAGGTTGGGATTAGACTAGGTGAGATATTAACGGTAATGGGTAGTGAGCAGGAGGTTGGGATTAGACTAGATTGGATATTAACGGTAATGGGTAGTGAGCAGGCGGTTGGGATTAGACAAGGTGGGATATTAACGGTAATGGCTAGTGAGCAGGAGGTTGGGATTGGACTTGGTGAGATATTAACGGTAATGGGTAGTGAGCAGGAGGTTGGGATTAGACTACGTGAGATATTAACGGTAATGGGTAGTGAGCAGGAGTTTGGGATTAAAGTAGGTGAGATATTAATGGTAATGGTTAGTGAGCAGGCGGTTGGGATTAGACTAGGTGGGATATTAACAGCAATGAGTAGTGAGCAGGAGGTTGGGATTAGACTAGGTGGGATATTAACGGTAATGGGCGGTGAGCAGGAGGTTGGGATGAGACTAGGTGGGATATTAACGGTAATGGGTAGTGAGCAGGAGTTTGGAATTAGACTAGGAAATATATTAACGGTAATGGGTAGTGAGCAGGAGGTTGGGATTAGACTAGGTGAGATATTAACGGGAATGGGTAGTGAGCAGGAGGTTGGGACTAGACTCGGTGTGATATTAACGGTAATAGGTAGTGAGCAGGCGGTTGGGGTTAGACTAGGTGGGATATTAACAGTAATGGGCAGTGAGCAGGAGGTTGGGATTAGACTAGGTGGGATATTAACGGTAATGGGCAGTGAGCAGGTGGTTGGGATTAGACTAGGTGAGATATTAACGGGAATGGGTAGTGAGCAGGAGGTTGGGATTAGACTAGGTGGGACATTAACGGTAATGGGTAGTGAGCAGTAGGTTGGGATTAGACTAAGTGGGATATTAACGGTAATGGGTAGTGAGCAGGAGTTTGGGATTAGACTAGGTGGGATATTAACGGTAATGCGTAGTGAGCAGGAGGTTGGGATTAGACTAGGTGGGATATTAACGGTAATGCGTAGTGAGCAGGTGGTTGGGATTAGACTCGGTGGGATATCAGCGGTAATGTGTCGTGAGCAGGAGGTTGGGACTAAACTAGGTGGGATATTAACGGTAATGGGTAGTGAGCAGGAGGTTGGGATTCGACTCGTTGTGATATTAACAGTAATGGGCAGTGAGCAGGAGGTTGGGATTAGACTAGGTGAGATATTAACGGTAATGGGTAGTGAGCAGGAGGTTGGGATTAGACGAGATTGGATGTTAACGGTAATGGGTAGTGAGCAGGCGGTTGGGATTAGACTAGGTGGGATATTAACGGTAATGGCTAGTGAGCAGGAGGTTGGGATTGGACTTGGTGAGATATTAACGGTAATGGGTAGTGAGCAGGAGGTTGGGATTAGAGTAGGTGAGATATTAATGGTAATGGGTAGTGAGCAGGAGGTTGGGATTAGACAAGGTGTGATATTAACGATAACGGTTAGTGAGCAGGAGGTTGGGATTAGACTAGGTGGGGTATTAACGGTAATGGGCAGTGAGCAGGAGGTTGGGATGAGACTAGGTGGGATATTAACGGTAATGGGTAGTGAGCAGGAGGTTGGAATTAGACTAGGTGATTTATTAACGGTAATGGGTAGTGAGCAGGAGGTTGGGATTAGACTAGCTGAGATATTAACGGTAATGGGTAGTGAGCAGGAGGTTGGGATTAGAGTAGGTGAGATATTAACGGTAATGGGTAGTGAGCAGGAGGTTGGGACTAGACTCGGTGTGATATTAGCGGTAATGGGTAGTGAGCAGGCGGTTGGGGTTAGACTAGGTGGGATATTAACCGTAATGGGTGTGAGCTGTTGGTTGGGATTAGACAAGGGGGGATATGAACGGAAATGGGCAGTGAGCAGGAGGGTGGGTTTAGACTAGGTGGGATATTAACCGTAATGGGTAGTGAGCAGGAGGTTGGGATTAGACTAGGTGGGATTTTTACGGTAATGGGCAGGGAGCATGAGGTTGGGATTAGACTGGGTGGGATATTAGCGGTAATGGGTAGTGAGCAGGAGGTTGGGATTAGACTAGGTGGGATATTAACGGTAATGGGTAGTGAGCAGGTGGTTGGGATTAGACTAGGTGGGATATTGGCGGTAATGGGTAGTGAGCAGGAGGTTGGGATTAGACTAGGTGGGATATTAACAGTAATGGGTAGTGAGCAGAAGGTTGGGTCTAGACTAGGTGGGATATTAACGGTAATGGGTAGTGAGCAGGAGGTTGGGATTAGACTCGGTGTGATATTAACAGTAATGGGCAGTGAGCAGCAGGTTGGGATTACACTAGGTGGGATATTAACGGTAATGGGTAGTGAGCAGGAGGTTGGGTTTAGAGTAGGTGAGATATTAATGGTAATGGGTAGTGAGTAGGAGGTTGGGATTAGACTAGGTGGGATATGAACGATAATGGGTAGTGAGCAGGAGGTTGGGACTGGACCTGGTGGGATATTTACGGTAATGGGCAGTGAGCAGGAGGTTGGGATTTGTCTAGCTGGGATATTAACCGTAATGGGTAGTGAGCAGGAGGTTGGGATTAGACTAGGTGGGATTTTAACGCTAATGGGCAGGGAGCAGGAGGTTGGGATTAGACTAGGTGGGATATTAGCGGTAATGGGTAGTGAGCAGGAGGTTGGGCTTAGACTAGGTGGGATATTAACGGTAATGGGTAGTGAGCAGGAGGTTGGGTCTAGACTAGGTGGGATATTAACGGTAATGGGTCGTGAGCAGGTGGTTTGGATTAGACTAGGAGGGATATTAGCGGTAATGGGTCGTGAGCAGGAGGTTGGGATTAGACTAGGTGGGATATTAACGGTAATGGGTAGTGAGCAGGAGGTTGGGATTAGACTAGGTGGGATATTAACGGTAATGGGTCGTGAGCAGGTGGTTTGGATTAGACTAGGTGGGATATTAGCGGTAATGGGTTGTGAGCAGGAGGTTGGGATTAGACTCGGTGGGATATTAACGGTAATGGGTAGTGAGCAGGAGGTTGGGTCTAGACTAGGTGGGATATTAACGGTAATGGGTAGTGAGCAGGAGGTTGGGATTAGACTAGGTGGGATATTAACGGTAATGGGTAGTGAGCAGGAGGTTGGGATTAGACTCGGTGGGATATTAACGGTAATGGGTAGTGAGCAGGAGGTTGGGTCTAGACTAGGTGGGATATTAACGGTAATGGGTAGTGAGCAGGAGTTTGGGATTAGACTCGGTGTGATATTAACAGTAATGGGCAGTGAGCAGGAGGTTGGGATTACACTAGGTGGGATATTAACGGTAATGGGTAGTGAGCAGGAGGATGGGTTTAGAGTAGGTGAGATATTAATGGTAATGGGTAGTGAGTAGGAGGTTGGGATTAGACTAGGTGGGATATGAACGATAATGGGTAGTGAGCAGGAGGTTGGGACTGGACCTGGTGGGATATTTACGGTAATGGGCAGTGAGCAGGAGGTTGGGATTTGTCTAGGTGGGATATTAACCGTAATGGGTAGTGAGCAGGAGGTTGGGATTAGACTAGGTGGGATTTTAACGCCAATGGGCAGGGAGCAGGAGGTTGGGATTAGACTAGGTGGGATATTAACGGTAATGGGTAGTGAGCAGGTGGTTTGGATTAGACTAGGTGGGATATTAGCGGTAATGGTAGTGAGCAGGAGGTTGGGATTAGACTAGGTGGGAAATTAACGGTAATGGGTAGTGAGCAGGAGGTTGGGATTAGACAAGGTGGGATATTAACGGTAATGGGTAGTGAGCAGGAGGTTGGGTCTAGACTAGGTGGGATATTAACGGTAATGGGTAGTGAGCAGGAGGTTGGGATTAGACTCGGTGTGATATTAACAGTAATGGGCAGTGAGCAGGAGGTTGGGATTAAATTAGGTGGGATATTAACGGTAATGGGTAGTGAGCAGGAGGTTGTGATTGGACTAGGTGAGATTTCAACGGTAATGGGTAGTGAGCAGGAGGTTGGGATTAGAGTAGGTGAGATATTAATGGTAATGGGTAGTGAGCAGGAGGTTGGGATTAGACTTGGTGGGATACTAACGGTAATGGGTAGTGAGCAGGAGGTTGGGATTAAAATAGGTGTGATATTAACGGTAATGGGCAGTGAGCAGGAGATCGGAATTAGACTAGATGGGTTATTAACGGTAATGGGTAATGAGCAGGCGGTTGGGATTAGACTAGGTGGGATATTAACGGTAATGGGTAGTGAGCAGGAGGTTGGGATTGGACTAGATGAGATATTAACGGTAATGGGTAGTGAGCAGGAGGTTGGGATTAGACTCGGTGAGATATTAACGGTAATGGGTAGTGAGCAGGAGGTTGGGATTAGAGTAGGTGAGATATTAACGGTAATGGGTAGTGAGCAGGAGGTTGTGATTTGACTCGGTGAGATATTAACGGTAATGGGTCGCGAGCAGGTGGTTGGGATTAGACTAGGTGGGATATTAACGGTAATGGGTAGTGAGCAGGAGGTTGGGATTAGACTAGGTGGGATATTAACGGTAATGGGTAGTGAGCAGGAGGTTGTGATTGGACTAGGTGAGATTTCAACGGTAATGGGTAGTGAGCAGGAGGTTGGGATTAGAGTAGGTGAGATATTAATGGTAATGGGTAGTGAGCAGGAGGTTGGGATTGGACTTGGTGGCATATTTACGGTAATGGGTAGTGAGCAGGAGGTTGGGATTAAAATAGGTGTGATATTAACGGTAATGGGTAGTGAGCAGGAGGTTGGAATTAGACTAGATGAGATATTAACGGTAATGGGTAGTGAGCAGGAGGTTGGGATTACACTAGGTGGGACATTAACTGTCATGGGTAGTGAGCAGGAGGTTGGGACCAGACTCGGTGGGATATTAACGGTAATGGGTAGTGAGCAGGAGGTTGGGATTAGACTAGGTGTGATATTAATGGTAATGGGTAGTGAGCAGGCGGTTGGGGTTAGACTAGGTGGGATATTAACAGTAATGGGTAGTGAGCAGTTGGTTGGGATTAGACTAGGTGGGATATTAACGGTAATGGGTGTGAGCAGTTGGTTGGGATTAGACTCGGTGGGATATTAACGGTAATGGGCAGCGAGCAGGAGGTTGGGTTTAGACTAGGTGGGATATTAATGGTAATGGGCAGCGAGCAGGAGGTTGGGATTAGAATAGGTGGGATTTTAACGGTAATGGGCTGTGAGCAGGACGTTGGGATTAGTCTAGGTGGGATATTAACCGTAATGGGTAGTGAGCAGGAGGTTGGGATTAGACTAGGTGGGATTTTAACGCTAATGGGCAGTGAGCAGGAGGTTGGGATTAGACTAGGTGGGATATTAACTGTTATGGGCAGTGAGCAGGAGGTCGGAATTAGACTAGATGGGTTATTAACGGTAATGGGTAATGAGCAGGCGGTTGGGATTAGACTAGGTGGGATATTAACGGTAATGGGTAGTGAGCAGGAGGTTGGGATTAGACTCGGTGAGATATTAACGGTAATGGGTAGTGAGCAGGATGTTGGGATTAGAGTAGGTGAGATATTAACGGTAATGGGTAGTGAGCAGGAGGTTGGGATTAGACAAGGTGGGATATTAACGGTAATGGGTAGTGAGCAGGAGGTTGGGTCTAGACTAGGTGGGATATTAACGGTAATGGGTAGTGAGCAGGAGGTTGGGATTAGACTCGGTGTGATATTAACAGTAATGGGCAGTGAGCAGGAGGTTGGGATTACACTAGGTGGGATATTAACGGTAATGGGTAGTGAGCAGGAGGTTGTGATTGGACTAGGTGAGATTTCAACGGTAATGGGTAGTGAGCAGGAGGTTGGGATTAGAGTAGGTGAGATATTAATGGTAATGGGTAGTGAGCAGGAGGTTGGGATTAGACTTGGTGGGATACTAACGGTAATGGGTAGTGAGCAGGAGGTTGGGATTAAAATAGGTGTGATATTAACGGTAATGGGGAGTGAGCAGGAGGTTTGAATTAGACTAGATGAGATATTAACGGTAATGGGTAGTGAGCAGGAGGTTGGGATTAGACTAGGTGTGATATTAACGGTAATGGGTAGTGAGCAGGCGGTTGGGGTTAGACTAGGTGGCATATTAACAGTAATGGGTAGTGAGCAGTTGGTTGGGATTAGACTAGGTGGGATATTAACGGTAATGGGCGGTGAGCAGGAGGTTGGGATTAGACTAGGTGGGATATTAACGGTAATGGGCGGTGAGCAGGAGGTTGGGATGAGACTAGGTGGGATATTAACGGTAATGGGTAGTGAGCAGGAGTTTGGAATTAGACTAGGAAATATATCAACGGTAATGGGTAGTGAGCAGGAGGTTGGGATTAGACTAGGTGAGATATTAACGGGAATGGGTAGTGAGCAGGAGGTTGGGACTAGACTCGGTGTGATATTAACGGTAATAGGTAGTGAGCAGGCGGTTGGGGTTAGACTAGGTGGGATATTAACAGTAATGGGCAGTGAGCAGGAGGTTGGGATTAGACTAGGTGGGATATTAACGGTAATGGGCAGTGAGCAGGTGGTTGGGATTAGACTAGGTGAGATATTAACGGGAATGGGTAGTGAGCAGGAGGTTGGGATTAGACTAGGTGGGATATTAACGGTAATGGGTAGTTAGCAGTAGGTTGGGATTAGACTAAGTGGGATATTAACGGTAATGGGTAGTGAGCAGGAGTTTGGGATTAGACTAGGTGGGATATTAACGGTAATGCGTAGTGAGCAGGAGGTTGGGATTAGACTAGGTGGGATATTAACGGTAATGCGTAGTGAGCAGGTGGTTGGGATTAGACTCGGTGGGATATCAGCGGTAATGTGTCGTGAGCAGGAGGTTGGGACTAAACTAGGTGGGATATTAACGGTAATGGGTAGTGAGCAGGAGGTTGGGATTCGACTCGTTGTGATATTAACAGTAATGGGCAGTGAGCAGGAGGTTGGGATTAGACTAGGTGAGATATTAACGGTAATGGGTAGTGAGCAGGAGGTTGGGATTAGACGAGATTGGATGTTAACGGTAATGGGTAGTGAGCAGGCGGTTGGGATTAGACTAGGTGGGATATTAACGGTAATGGCTAGTGAGCAGGAGGTTGGGATTGGACTTGGTGAGATATTAACGGTAATGGGTAGTGAGCAGGAGGTTGGGATTAGAGTAGGTGAGATATTAATGGTAATGGGTAGTGAGCAGGAGGTTGGGATTAGACAAGGTGTGATATTAACGATAACGGTTAGTGAGCAGGAGGTTGGGATTAGACTAGGTGGGGTATTAACGGTAATGGGCAGTGAGCAGGAGGTTGGGATGAGACTAGGTGGGATATTAACGGTAATGGGTAGTGAGCAGGAGGTTGGAATTAGACTAGGTGATTTATTAACGGTAATGGGTAGTGAGCAGGAGGTTGGGATTAGACTAGCTGAGATATTAACGGTAATGGGTAGTGAGCAGGAGGTTGGGATTAGAGTAGGTGAGATATTAACGGTAATGGGTAGTGAGCAGGAGGTTGGGACTAGACTCGGTGTGATATTAGCGGTAATGGGTAGTGAGCAGGCGGTTGGGGTTAGACTAGGTGGGATATTAACCGTAATGGGTGTGAGCTGTTGGTTGGGATTAGACAAGGGGGGATATGAACGGAAATGGGCAGTGAGCAGGAGGGTGGGTTTAGACTAGGTGGGATATTAACCGTAATGGGTAGTGAGCAGAAGGTTGGGTCTAGACTAGGTGGGATATTAACGGTAATGGGTAGTGAGCAGGAGGTTGGGATTAGACTAGGTGGGATATTTACGGTAATGGGCAGGGAGCATGAGGTTGGGATTAGACTGGGTGGTATATTAGCGGTAATGGGTAGTGAGCAGGAGGTTGGGATTAGACTAGGTGGGATATTAACGGTAATGGGTAGTGAGCAGGTGGTTGGGATTAGACTAGGTGGGATATTGGCGGTAATGGGTAGTGAGCAGGAGGTTGGGATTAGACTAGGTGGGATATTAACAGTAATGGGTAGTGAGCAGAAGGTTGGGTCTAGACTAGGTGGGATATTAACGGTAATGGGTAGTGAGCAGGAGGTTGGGATTAGACTCGGTGTGATATTAACAGTAATGGGCAGTGAGCAGCAGGTTGGGATTACACTAGGTGGGATATTAACGGTAATGGGTAGTGAGCAGGAGGTTGGGTTTAGAGTAGGTGAGATATTAATGGTAATGGGTAGTGAGTAGGAGGTTGGGATTAGACTAGGTGGGATATGAACGATAATGGGTAGTGAGCAGGAGGTTGGGACTGGACCTGGTGGGATATTTACGGTAATGGGCAGTGAGCAGGAGGTTGGGATTTGTCTAGCTGGGATATTAACCGTAATGGGTAGTGAGCAGGAGGTTGGGATTAGACTAGGTGGGATTTTAACGCTAATGGGCAGGGAGCAGGAGGTTGGGATTAGACTAGGTGGGATATTAGCGGTAATGGGTAGTGAGCAGGAGGTTGGGCTTAGACTAGGTGGGATATTAACGGTAATGGGTAGTGAGCAGGAGGTTGGGTCTAGACTAGGTGGGATATTAACGGTAATGTGTCGTGAGCAGGTGGTTTGGATTAGACTAGGTGGGATATTAGCGGTAATGGGTCGTGAGCAGGAGGTTGGGATTAGACTAGGTGGGATATTAACGGTAATGGGTAGTGAGCAGGAGGTTGGGATTAGACTAGGTGGGATATTAACGGTAATGGGTCGTGAGCAGGTGGTTTGGATTAGACTAGGTGGGATATTAGCGGTAATGGGTTGTGAGCAGGAGGTTGGGATTAGACTCGGTGGGATATTAACGGTAATGGGTAGTGAGCAGGAGGTTGGGTCTAGACTAGGTGGGATATTAACGGTAATGGGTAGTGAGCAGGAGGTTGGGATTAGACTAGGTGGGATATTAACGGTAATGGGTAGTGAGCAGGAGGTTGGGATTAGACTCGGTGGGATATTAACGGTAATGGGTAGTGAGCAGGAGGTTGGGTCTAGACTAGGTGGGATATTAACGGTAATGGGTAGTGAGCAGGAGGTTGGGATTAGACTCGGTGTGATATTAACAGTAATGGGCAGTGAGCAGGAGGTTGGGATTACACTAGGTGGGATATTAACTGTAATGGGTAGTGAGCAGGAGGATGGGTTTAGAGTAGGTGAGATATTAATGGTAATGGGTAGTGAGTAGGAGGTTGGGATTAGACTAGGTGGGATATGAACGATAATGGGTAGTGAGCAGGAGGTTGGGACTGGACCTGGTGGGATATTTACGGTAATGGGCAGTGAGCAGGAGGTTGGGATTTGTCTAGGTGGGATATTAACCGTAATGGGTAGTGAGCAGGAGGTTGGGATTAGACTAGGTGGGATTTTAACGCCAATGGGCAGGGAGCAGGAGGTTGGGATTAGACTAGGTGGGATATTAGCGGTAATGGGTAGTGAGCAGGAGGTTGGGCTTAGACTAGGTGGGATATTAACGGTAATGGGTAGTGAGCAGGAGGTTGGGTCTAGACTAGGTGGGATATTAACGGTAATGGGTCGTGAGCAGGTGGTTTGGATTAGACTAGGTGGGATATTAGCGGTAATGGGTAGTGAGCAGGAGGTTGGGATTAGACTAGGTGGGATATTAACGGTAATGGGTAGTGAGCAGGAGGTTGGGATTAGACTAGGTGGGATATTAACGGTAATGGGTAGTGAGCAGGTGGTTTGGATTAGACTAGGTGGGATATTAGCGGTAATGGTAGTGAGCAGGAGGTTGGGATTAGACTAGGTGGGATATTAACGGTAATGGGTAGTGAGCAGGAGGTTGGGATTAGACAAGGTGGGATATTAACGGTAATGGGTAGTGAGCAGGAGGTTGGGTCTAGACTAGGTGGGATATTAACGGTAATGGGTAGTGAGCAGGAGGTTGGGATTAGACTCGGTGTGATATTAACAGTAATGGGCAGTGAGCAGGAGGTTGGGATTACACTAGGTGGGATATTAACGGTAATGGGTAGTGAGCAGGAGGTTGTGATTGGACTAGGTGAGATTTCAACGGTAATGGGTAGTGAGCAGGAGGTTGGGATTAGAGTAGGTGAGATATTAATGGTAATGGGTAGTGAGCAGGAGGTTGGGATTAGACTTGGTGGGATACTAACGGTAATGGGTAGTGAGCAGGAGGTTGGGATTAAAATAGGTGTGATATTAACGGTAATGGGGAGTGAGCAGGAGGTTTGAATTAGACTAGATGAGATATTAACGGTAATGGGTAGTGAGCAGGAGGTTGGGATTAGACTAGGTGTGATATTAACGGTAATGGGTAGTGAGCAGGCGGTTGGGGTTAGACTAGGTGGGATATTAACAGTAATGGGTAGTGAGCAGTTGGTTGGGATTAGACTAGGTGGGATATTAACGGTAATGGGTGTGAGCAGTTGGTTGGGATTAGACTCGGTGGGATATTAACGGTAATGGGCAGCGAGCAGGAGGTTGGGGTTAGACTAGGTGGGATATTAATGGTAATGGGCAGTGAGCAGGAGGTTGGGATTAGACTAGGTGGGATATTAACTGTTATGGGCAGTGAGCAGGAGATCGGAATTAGACTAGATGGGTTATTAACGGTAATGGGTAATGAGCAGGCGGTTGGGATTAGACTAGGTGGGATATTAACGGTAATGGGTAGTGAGCAGGAGGTTGGGATTGGACTAGATGAGATATTAACGGTAATGGGTAGTGAGCAGGAGGTTGGGATTAGACTCGGTGAGATATTAACGGTAATGGGTAGTGAGCAGGAGGTTGGGATTAGAGTAGGTGAGATATTAACGGTAATGGGTAGTGAGCAGGAGGTTGGGATTTGACTCGGTGAGATATTAACGGTAATGGGTCGTGAGCAGGTGGTTGGGATTAGACTAGGTGGGATATTAACGGTAATGGGTAGTGAGCAGGAGGTTGGGATTAGACTAGGTGGGATATTAACGGTAATGGGTAGTGAGCAGGAGGTTGTGATTGGACTAAGTGAGATTTCAACGGTAATGGGTAGTGAGCAGGAGGTTGGGATTAGAGTAGGTGAGATATTAATGGTAATGGGTAGTGAGCAGGAGGTTGGGATTGGACTTGGTGGCATATTTACGGTAATGGGCAGTGAGCAGGAGGTTGTGACTAGACTCGGTGGGATACTAACGGTAATGGGTAGTGAGCAGGAGGTTGGGATTAAAATAGGTGTGATATTAACGGTAATGGGTAGTGAGCAGGAGGTTGGAATTAGACTAGATGAGATATTAACGGTAATGGGTAGTGAGCAGGAGGTTGGGATTACACTAGGTGGGACATTAACTGTAATGGGTAGTGAGCAGGAGGTTGGGACCAGACTCGGTGGGATATTAACGGTAATGGGTAGTGAGCAGGAGGTTGGGATTAGACTAGGTGTGATATTAATGGTAATGGGTAGTGAGCAGGCGGTTGGGGTTAGACTATGTGGGATATTAACAGTAATGGGTAGTGAGCAGTTGGTTGGGATTAGACTAGGTGGGATATTAACGGTAATGGGTGTGAGCAGTTGGTTGGGATTAGACTCGGTGGGATATTAACGGTAATGGGCAGCGAGCAGGAGGTTGGGTTTAGACTAGGTGGGATATTAATGGTAATGGGCAGCGAGCAGGAGGTTGGGATTAGAATAGGTGGGATTTTAACGGTAATGGGCTGTGAGCAGGACGTTGGGATTAGTCTAGGTGGGATATTAACCGTAATGGGTAGTGAGCAGGAGGTTGGGATTAGACAAGCTGGGATATTAACGGTAATGGGTAGTGAGCAGGAGGTTGGGTCTAGACTAGGTGGGATATTAACGGTAATGGGTAGTGAGCAGGAGGTTTGGATTAGACTCGGTGTGATATTAACAGTAATGGGCAGTGAGCAGGAGGTTGGGATTACACTAGGTGGGATATTAACGGTAATGGGTAGTGAGCAGGAGGTTGTGATTGGACTAGGTGAGATTTCAACGGTAATGGGTAGTGAGCAGGAGGTTGGGATTAGAGTAGGTGAGATATTAATGGTAATGGGTAGTGAGCAGGAGGTTGGGATTAGACTTGGTGGGATACTAACGGTAATGGGTAGTGAGCAGGAGGTTGGGATTAAAATAGGTGTGATATTAACGGTAATGGGGAGTGAGCAGGAGGTTTGAATTAGACTAGATGAGATATTAACGGTAATGGGTAGTGAGCAGGAGGTTGGGATTAGACTAGGTGTGATATTAACGGTAATGGGTAGTGAGCAGGCGGTTGGGGTTAGACTAGGTGGGATATTAACAGTAATGGGTAGTGAGCAGTTGGTTGGGATTAGACTAGGTGGGATATTAACGGTAATGGGTGTGAGCAGTTGGTTGGGATTAGACTCGGTGGGATATTAACGGTAATGGGCAGCGAGCAGGAGGTTGGGTTTAGACTAGGTGGGATATTAATGGTAATGGGCAGTGAGCAGGAGTTTGGGATTAGACTAGGTGGGATATTAACTGTTATGGGCAGTGAGCAGGAGATCGGAATTAGACTAGATGGGTTATTAACGGTAATGGGTAATGAGCAGGCGGTTGGGATTAGACTAGGTGGGATATTAACGGTAATGGGTAGTGAGCAGGAGGTTGGGATTGGACTAGATGAGATATTAACGGTAATGGATAGTGAGCAGGAGGTTGGGATTAGACTCGGTGAGATATTAACGGTAATGGGTAGTGAGCAGGAGGTTGGGATTAGAGTAGGTGAGATATTAACGGTAATGGGTAGTGAGCAGGAGGTTGGGATTTGACTCGGTGAGATATTAACGGTAATGGGTCGTGAGCAGGTGGTTGGGATTAGACTAGGTGGGATATTAACGGTAATGGGTAGTGAGCAGGAGGTTGGGATTAGACTAGGTGGGATATTAACGGTAATGGGTAGTGAGCAGGAGGTTGTGATTGGACTAGGTGAGATTTCAACGGTAATGGGTAGTGAGCAGGAGGTTGGGATTAGAGTAGGTGAGATATTAATGGTAATGGGTAGTGAGCAGGAGGTTGGGATTGGACTTGGTGGCATATTTACGGTAATGGGCAGTGAGCAGGAGGTTGTGACTAGACTCGGTGGGATACTAACGGTAATGGGTAGTGAGCAGGAGGTTGGGATTAAAATAGGTGTGATATTAACGGTAATGGGTAGTGAGCAGGAGGTTGGGATTACACTAGGTGGGACATTAACTGTAATGGGTAGTGAGCAGGAGGTTGGGACCAGACTCGGTGGGATATTAACGGTAATGGGTAGTGAGCAGGAGGTTGGGATTAGACTAGGTGTGATATTAATGGTAATGGGTAGTGAGCAGGCGGTTGGGGTTAGACTAGGTGGGATATTAACAGTAATGGGTAGTGAGCAGTTGGTTGGGATTAGACTAGGTGGGATATTAACGGTAATGGGTGTGAGCAGTTGGTTGGGATTAGACTCGGTGGGATATTAACGGTAATGGGCAGCGAGCAGGAGGTTGGGTTTAGACTAGGTAGGATATTAATGGTAATGGGCAGCGAGCAGGAGGTTGGGATTAGACTAGGTGGGATTTTAACGCTAATGGGCAGTGAGCAGGAGGTTGGGATTAGACTAGGTGGGATATTAACTGTTATGGGCAGTGAGCAGGAGGTCGGAATTAGACTAGATGGGTTATTAACGGTAATGGGTAATGAGCAGGCGGTTGGGATTAGACTAGGTGGGATATTAACGGTAATGGGTAGTGAGCAGGAGGTTGGGATTAGAATCGGTGAGATATTAACGGTAATGGGTAGTGAGCAGGATGTTGGGATTAGAGTAGGTGAGATATTAACGGTAATGGGTAGTGAGCAGTCGGTTGGGATTAGACTAGGTGTGATATTAATGGTAATGAGAAGTGAGAAGGCAGTTGGGGTAAGACTAGGTGGGATATTAACGGTAATGGGTGGTGAGCAGTTGGTTAGGATTAGACTAGGTGGGATATTAACGGTAATGGGTGTGAGCAATTGGTTGGGATTAGACTAGTTGGGATATTAACGGTAAGGGGTAGCGAGCAGGAGGTTGAGATTAGACTACGTGGGATATTAACGGTAATGGGCAGTGAGCAGCAGGTTGGGTTTAGACTAGGTGGGATATTAATTGTAATGGGCAGCGAGCAAGAGGTTGGGATTAGACTAGGTGGGATATTAACGGTAATGGGCAGTGAGCAGGAGGTTGGGTCTAGACTAGGTGGGATATTAACGGTAATGGGTCGTGAGCAGGAGGTTGGGATTAGACTAGGTGGGATATTAACGGTAATGGGTGTGAGCAGGAGGTTGGGATTAGACTGGGTTGGATATTAACGGTAATGGGAAGCGAGCAGGCTGTTGGGGTTAGACTAGGTGGGATATTAACAGTAATGGGTAGTGAGCAGGAGGTTGGGATTAGACTCGGTGGGATATTAACGGTAATGGGTAGTGAGCAGGAGGTTGGGTTTAGACTAGGTAGGATATTAATGGTAATGGGCAGCGAGCAGGAGGTTGGGATTAGACTAGGTGGGATTTTAACGCTAATGGGCAGTGAGCAGGAGGTTGGGATTAGACTAGGTGGGATATTAACTGTTATGGGCAGTGAGCAGGAGGTCGGAATTAGACTAGATGGGTTATTAACGGTAATGGGTAATGAGCAGGCGGTTGGGATTAGACTAGGTGGGATATTAACGGTAATGGGTAGTGAGCAGGAGGTTGGGATTAGACTCGGTGAGATATTAACGGTAATGGGTAGTGAGCAGGATGTTGGGATTAGAGTAGGTGAGATATTAACGGTAATGGGTAGTGAGCAGTCGGTTGGGATTAGACTAGGTGTGATATTAATGGTAATGGGAAGTGAGAAGGCAGTTGGGGTAAGACTAGGTGGGATATTAACGGTAATGGGTGGTGAGCAGTTGGTTAGGATTAGACTAGGTGGGATATTAACGGTAATGGGTGTGAGCAATTGGTTGGGATTAGACTAGTTGGGATATTAACGGTAAGGGGTAGCGAGCAGGAGGTTGAGATTAGACTACGTGGGATATTAACGGTAATGGGCAGTGAGCAGCAGGTTGGGTTTAGACTAGGTGGGAAATTAATTGTAATGGGCAGCGAGCAAGAGGTTGGGATTAGACTAGGTGGGATATTAACGGTAATGGGCAGTGAGCAGGAGGTTGGGTCTAGACTAGGTGGGATATTAACGGTAATGGGTCGTGAGCAGGAGGTTGGGATTAGACTAGGTGGGATATTAACGGTAATGGGTGTGAGCAGGATGTTGGGATTAGACTGGGTTGGATATTAACGGTAATGGGAAGCGAGCAGGCTGTTGGGGTTAGACTAGGTGGGATATTAACAGTAATGGGTAGTGAGCAGGAGGTTGGGATTAGACTCGGTGGGATATTAACGGTAATGGGTAGTGAGCAGGAGGTTGGGTCTAGACTAGGTGGGATATTAACGGTAATGGGTAGTGAGCAGGAGGTTGGGATTAGACTCGGTGTGATATTAACAGTAATGGGCAGTGAGCAGGAGGTTGGGATTACACGAGGTGGGATATTAACGGTAATGGGTAGTGAGCAGGAGGATGGGTTTAGAGTAGGTGAGATATTAATGGTAATGGGTAGTGAGTAGGAGGTTGGGATTAGACTAGGTGGGATATGAACGATAATGGGTAGTGAGCAGGAGGTTGGGACTGGACCTGGTGGGATATTTACGGTAATGGGCAGTGAGCAGGAGGTTGGGATTTGTCTAGGTGGGATATTAACCGTAATGGGTAGTGAGCAGGAGGTTGGGATTAGACTAGGTGGGATTTTAACGCCAATGGGCAGGGAGCAGGAGGTTGGGCTTAGACTAGGTGGGATATTAACTGTAATGGGTAGTGAGCAGGAGGTTGGGACAAGACTCGGTGGGATATTAACGGTAATGGGTAGTGAGCAGGAGGTTGGGATTAGACTAGGTGTGATATTAATGGTAATGGGTAGTGAGCAGGCGGTTGGGGTTAGACTAGGTGGGATATTAACAGTAATGGGTAGTGAGCAGTTGGTTGGGATTAGACTAGGTGGGATATTAACGGTAATGGGTGTGAGCAGTTGGTTGGGATTAGACTCGGTGGGATATTAACGGTAATGGGCAGCGAGCAGGAGGTTGGGTTTAGACTAGGTGGGATATTAATGGTAATGGGCAGCGAGCAGGAGGTTGGGATTAGAATAGGTGGGATTTTAACGGTAATGGGCTGTGAGCAGGACGTTGGGATTAGTCTAGGTGGGATATTAACCGTAATGGGTAGTGAGCAGGAGGTCGGAATTAGACTAGATGGGTTATTAACGGTAATGGGTAATGAGCAGGCGGTTGGGATTAGACTAGGTGGGATATTAACGGTAATGGGTAGTGAGCAGGAGGTTGGGATTAGACTCGGTGAGATATTAACGGTAATGGGTAGTGAGCAGGATGTTGGGATTAGAGTAGGTGAGATATTAACGGTAATGGGTAGTGAGCAGTAGGTTGGGATTAGACTAGGTGTGATATTAATGGTAATGGGAAGTGAGAAGGCAGTTGGGGTAAGACTAGGTGGGATATTAACGGTAATGGGTGGTGAGCAGTTGGTTAGGATTAGACTAGGTGGGATATTAACGGTAATGGGTGTGAGCAATTGGTTGGGATTAGACTAGGTGGGATATTAACGGTAAGGGGTAGCGAGCAGGAGGTTGAGATTAGACTACGTGGGATATTAACGGTAATGGGCAGTGAGCAGCAGGTTGGGTTTAGACTAGGTGGGATATTAATTGTAATGGGCAGCGAGCAAGAGGTTGGGATTAGACTAGGTGGGATATTAACGGTAATGGGCAGTGAGCAGGAGGTTGGGTCTAGACTAGGTGGGATATTAACGGTAATGGGTCGTGAGCAGGAGGTTGGGATTAGACTAGGTGGGATATTAACGGTAATGGGTGTGAGCAGGAGGTTGGGATTAGACTGGGTTGGATATTAACGGTAATGGGAAGCGAGCAGGCTGTTGGGGTTAGACTAGGTGGGATATTAACAGTAATGGGTAGTGAGCAGGAGGTTGGGATTAGACTCGGTGGGATATTAACGGTAATGGATAGTGAGCAGGAGGTTGGGTCTAGACTAGGTGGGATATTAACGGTAATGGGTAGTGAGCAGGAGGTTGGGATTAGACTCGGTGTGATATTAACAGTGATGGGCAGTGAGCAGGAGGTTGGGATTACACTAGGTGGGATATTAACGGTAATGGGTAGTGAGCAGGAGGATGGGTTTAGAGTAGGTGAGATATTAATGGTAATGGGTAGTGAGTAGGAGGTTGGGATTAGACTAGGTGGGATATGAACGATAATGGGTAGTGAGCAGGAGGTTGGGACTGGACCTGGTGGGATATTTACGGTAATGGGCAGTGAGCAGGAGGTTGGGATTTGTCCAGGTGGGATATTAACCGTAATGGGTAGTGAGCAGGAGGTTGGGATTAGACTAGGTGGGATTTTAACGCCAATGGGCAGGGAGCAGGAGGTTGGGATTAGACTAGGTGGGATATTAGCGGTAATGGGTAGTGAGCAGGAGGTTGGGCTTAGACTAGGTGGGATATTAACGGTAATGGGTAGTGAGCAGGAGGTTGGGTCTAGACTAGGTGGGATATTAACGGTAATGGGTCGTGAGCAGGTGGTTTGGATTAGACTAGGTGGGATATTAGCGGTAATGGGTAGTGAGCAGGAGGTTGGGATTAGACTAGGTGGGATATTAACGGTAATGGGTAGTGAGCAGGAGGTTGGGATTAGACTAGGTGGGATATTAACGGTAATGGGTAGTGAGCAGGTGGTTTGGATTAGACTAGGTGGGATATTAGCGGTAATGGTAGTGAGCAGGAGGTTGGGATTAGACTAGGTGGGATATTAACGGTAATGGGTAGTGAGCAGGAGGTTGGGATTAGACAAGGTGGGATATTAACGGTAATGGGTAGTGAGCAGGAGGTTGGGTCTAGACTAGGTGGGATATTAACGGTAATGGGTAGTGAGCAGGAGGTTGGGATTAGACTCGGTGTGATATTAACAGTAATGGGCAGTGAGCAGGAGGTTGGGATTACACTAGGTGGGATATTAACGGTAATGGGTAGTGAGCAGGAGGTTGTGATTGGACTAGGTGAGATTTCAACGGTAATGGGTAGTGAGCAGGAGGTTGGGATTAGAGTAGGTGAGATATTAATGGTAATGGGTAGTGAGCAGGAGGTTGGGATTAGACTTGGTGGGATACTAACGGTAATGGGTAGTGAGCAGGAGGTTGGGATTAAAATAGGTGTGATATTAACGGTAATGGGTAGTGAGCAGGAGGTTTGAATTAGACTAGATGAGATATTAACGGTAATGGGTAGTGAGCAGGAGGTTGGGATTAGACTAGGTGTGATATTAACGGTAATGGGTAGTGAACAGGCGGTTGGGGTTAGACTAGGTGGGATATTAACAGTAATGGGTAGTGAGCAGTTGGTTGGGATTAGACTAGGTGGGATATTAACGGTAATGGGTGTGAGCAGTTGGTTGGGATTAGACTCGGTGGGATATTAACGGTAATGGGCAGCGAGCAGGAGGTTGGGTTTAGACTAGGTGGGATATTAATGGTAATGGGCAGTGAGCAGGAGGTTGGGATTTGACTAGGTGGGATATTAACTGTTATGGGCAGTGAGCAGGAGATCGGAATTAGACTAGATGGGTTATTAACGGTAATGGGTAATGAGCAGGCGGTTGGGATTAGACTAGGTGGGATATTAACGGTAATGGGTAGTGAGCAGGAGGTTGGGATTGGACTAGATGAGATATTAACGGTAATGGGTAGTGAGCAGGAGGTTGGGATTAGACTCGGTGAGATATTAACGGTAATGGGTAGTGAGCAGGAGGTTGGGATTAGAGTAGGTGAGATATTAACGGTAATGGGTCGTGAGCAGGTGTTTGGGATTAGACTAGGTGGGATATTAACGGTAATGGGTAGTGAGCAGGAGCTTGGGATTAGACTCGGTGAGATATTAACGGTAATGGGTAGTGAGCAGGAGGTTGGGATTTGACTCGGTGAGATATTAACGGTAATGGGTCGTGAGCAGGTGGTTGGGATTAGACTAGGTGGGATATTAACGGTAATGGGTAGTGAGCAGGAGGTTGGGATTAGACTAGGTGGGATATTAACGGTAATGGGTAGTGAGCAGGAGGTTGTGATTGGACTAGGTGAGATTTCAACGGTAATGGGTAGTGAGCAGGAGGTTGGGATTAGAGTAGGTGAGATATTAATGGTAATGGGTAGTGAGCAGGAGGTTGGGATTGGACTTGGTGGCATATTTACGGTAATGGGCAGTGAGCAGGAGGTTGTGACTAGACTCGGTGGGATACTAACGGTAATGGGTAGTGAGCAGGAGGTTGGGATTAAAATAGGTGTGATATTAACGGTAATGGGTAGTGAGCAGGAGGTTGGAATTAGACTAGATGAAATATTAACGGTAATGGGTAGTGAGCAGGAGGTTGGGATTACACTAGGTGGGACATTAACTGTAATGGGTAGTGAGCAGGAGGTTGGCACCAGACTCGGTGGGATATTAACGGTAATGGGTAGTGAGCAGGAGGTTGGGATTAGACTAGGTGTGATATTAATGGTAATGGGTAGTGAGCAGGCGGTTGGGGTTAGACTAGGTGGCATATTAACAGTAATGGGTAGTGAGCAGTTGGTTGGGATTAGACTAGGTGGGATATTAACGGTAATGGGTGTGAGCAGTTGGTTGGGATTAGACTCGGTGGGATATTAACGGTAATGGGCAGCGAGCAGGAGGTTGGGTTTAGACTAGGTGGGATATTAATGGTAATGGGCAGCGAGCAGGAGGTTGGGATTAGAATAGGTGGGATTTTAACGGTAATGGGCTGTGAGCAGGACGTTGGGATTAGTCTAGGTGGGATATTAACCGTAATGGGTAGTGAGCAGGAGGTTGGGATTAGACTAGGTGGGATTTTAACGCTAATGGGCAGTGAGCAGGAGGTTGGGATTAGACTAGGTGGGATATTAACTGTTATGGGCAGTGAGCAGGAGGTCGGAATTAGACTAGATGGGTTATTAACGGTAATGGGTAATGAGCAGGCGGTTGGGATTAGACTAGGTGGGATATTAACGGTAATGGGTAGTGAGCAGGAGGTTGGGATTAGACTCGGTGAGATATTAACGGTAATGGGTAGTGAGCAGGATGTTGGGATTAGAGTAGGTGAGATATTAACGGTAATGGGTAGTGAGCAGTAGGTTGGGATTAGACTAGGTGTGATATTAATGGTAATGGGAAGTGAGAAGGCAGTTGGGGTAAGACTAGGTGGGATATTAACGGTAATGGGTGGTGAGCAGTTGGTTAGGATTAGACTAGGTGGGATATTAACGGTAATGGGTGTGAGCAATTGGTTGGGATTAGACTAGGTGGGATATTAACGGTAAGGGGTAGCGAGCAGGAGGTTGAGATTAGACTAGGTGGGATATTAACGGTAATGGGCAGTGAGCAGCAGGTTGGGTTTAGACTAGGTGGGATATTAATTGTAATGGGCAGCGAGCAGGAGGTTGCGATTAGACTAGGTGGGATATTAACGGTAATGGCCAGTGAGCAGGACGTTGGGATTAGTCTAGGTGGGATATTAACGGTAATGGGTAGTGATCAGGAGGTTGGGATTAGACTAGGTGGGATATTAACGGTAATGGGTGTGAGCAGGAGGTTGGGATTAGACTGGGTTGGATATTAACGGTAATGGGAAGCGAGCAGGCTGTTGGGGTTAGACTAGGTGGGATATTAACAGTAATGGGTAGTGAGCAGGCGGTTGGGGGTTGGCTGGGTGAGATATTAACGGTAATGGGCGTTGGGGATTAGTCTAGGTGGTATATTAACCGTAATGGGTAGTGAGCATTAGGTTGGGATTAGACGAGGTGGGATATTAACGTTAATGGGTAGTGAGCAGGAGGTTGGGATTAGACTAGGTGAGATATTAACGGTAATGGGCAGTGAGCAGGACGTTCGGATTAGTCTAGGTGGTATATTAACCGTAATGGCAAGTGAGCATTAGGTTGGGATTAGACGAGGTGGGATATTAACGTTAATGGACAGTGTGCAAGAGGTTGTGATTAGATTAGGTGGGATATTAACGGTAATGGGCAGTGGGCAGCAGTTTGGGATTAGACTAGGTGGGATATTAACGGTAATGGGTAGTGAGTAGTAGGTTGGGATTAGATTTGGTGGGATATTAACGATTATGGATAGTGAGCAGGATGTTGGGATTAGAGTAGGTGGGATATTAACGATAATGGGCAGTGAGCAGGATGTTGGCATTAGACTAGGTGGGATATTAACGATAATGGGTAGTGAGCAGGAGGTTGGGATTAGACTAGGTGAGATATTAACGGTAATGCGTAGTGAGCAGGTGGTTGGGATCAGACTCGGTGGGATATTAACGGTAATGTGTAGTGAGCAGGAGGTTGGGACTAGACTAGGTGGGATATTAACGGTAATGCGTAGTGAGCAGATGGTTGGGATTAGAGTAGGTGAGATATTAATGGTAATTTGTAGTGAGCAGGAGGTGGGATTAGACTAGGTGGGATATTAACGATAATGGGTAGTGAGCAGGAGGTTGGGATTAGACTAGGTGGGATATTAACGGTAATGGGTAGTGAGCAGGCGGTTGGGGTTAGACTAGGTGGGATATTAACAGTAATGGGTCGTGAGCAGTTGGTTGGGATTAGACAAGGTGGGATATTAACGGTAATGGGTGTGAGCAGTTGGTTGGGATTAGACTCGGTGGGATATTAGCGGTAATGGGCAGTGAGCAGGAGGTTGGGTTTAGACCAGGTGGGATATTAATGGTAATGGGCAGCGAGCAGGAGGTTGGGATTAGAATAGCTGGGATATTAACGGTAATGGGCAGTGAGCTGGACGTTGGGATTTGTCTAGGTGGGATATTAACCGTAATGGGTAGTGAGCAGGAGGTTGGGATTAGACTAGGTGGGATTTTAACGCTAATGGGCAGTGAGCAGGAGGTTGGGATTAGACTAGGTGGGATATTAACTGTTATGGGCAGTGAGCAGGAGGTTGGGATTAGACTAGGTGGGATATTAACTGTTATGGGCAGTGAGCAGGAGGTCGGAATTAGACTTGGTGGGATATTAACGGTAATGGGTAGTGAGCAGGAGTTTGGGATTGGACGAGATGAGGCCTTACCTTCATCCCCTTACCCCCCCCCATCTAATGAATTTCGAGCTCGGCACGATGCTGAGCTCTTTTTCCGCCGCCTCCGTCTCCGTGCCCACTTCTCTGGCCAGGAGTCTTCCCCCCGCACGGCTGACCCTTTCTCCCGCTTTCAGAATTCTCGTTCCACCTGGACCCCTCCCTCTGGCCTCTTACCCTCTCCAGATCTTTTCATTGCTAACTGCCGCCGTGACATCGGCCAGCTCAATTTCTCTGCTCCCCTCACTCACTCCAACCAACCTCCCTCTGAACTTGCAGCACTCCATTCTCTCCGATCCAACCCTGACATTGTCATTAAACCTGCTGACAAGGGTGGCGCTGTTGTTGTTTGGCGAACCGACCTCTACCTAGCGGAAGTTGAACGCCAACTCTCTGACACCTCCTCCTACCTCCACCTGGACCATGACCCCACTACTGAACATCAAGCCACCGTGTCCAAGACTGTCACTGACCTCATCTCCTCTGGAGATCTTCCCCCCACGGCCGCCAACCTCATAGTTCCCCAACCGCGCACAGCCCGCTTCTACCTCCTTCCCAAGATCCACAAACAGGACTGCCCCGGTAGACCCATCGTTTCAGCCTGTTCTTGCCCCACGGAACTTATCTCTTCCTATCTCGACTCTATTTTTTCTCCCCTTGTCCAGTCTCTTCCCAACTACATCCGCGACTCTTCCGATGCCCTCCGCCATTTTAACAGTTTCCAGTTTCCCGGCCCCAAACGTCTCCTCTTCACTATGGATGTACAATCCCTCTACACCTCCATTCCCCACCAGGATGGCCTGAGGGCGCTCCGCTTCTTCCTTGAACAGAGGCCCAACCAGTCTCCGTCCACCACCACCCTCCTCCGCCTGGCTGAACTTGTTCTCACATTGAACAACTTCTGCTTTGACTCTACCCATTTCCTCCAAATTAAAGGTGTTGCTATGGGTACCCGCATGGGTCCTAGCTATGCCTGCCTTTTCGTGGGATATGTGGAACACTCTTTGTTCCAGTCCTAATCGGGTCCCCTCCCTCACCTCTTTTTCCGGTACATTGATGACTGTATCGGTGCCGTCTCCTGCTCTCGCCCTGAACTAGAACATTTCATTCACTATGCTTCCAATTTCCACCCTTCCCTCACCTTCACATGGTCCATCTCCGACTCTTCCCTTCCCTTCCTCGACTTCTCCATCTCCATCTCTGGGGATAGGTTATTGACTAACATTCACTACAAGCCCACTGACTCCCACAGCTACCTGGACTACACTTCCTCCCACCCCGCCTCCTGTAAGGACTCTATTCCATTCTCCCAGTTTCTCCGTCTCCGCCGCATCTGCTCTGACGATGCCACCTTCCATACCAGTGCTTCCGACATGTCTTCTTTTTTCCTCAACCGAGGATTTCCCTCTACCGTGGTCGACACGGCCCTCGACCGTGTCCGTTCTATCTCCCGCACTTCTGCCCTCACACTTGCCCCTCCCTCCCGGAACCACGATAGGGTTCCCCTTGTCCTCACCTTTCACCCCACCAGCCTCCACATTCAACGGATCATCCTCCGCCATTTCCGCCACCTCCAGCGTGATCCCACCACCAAACACATCTTCCCCTCACCTCCCCTTTCAGCATTCCGCAGGGACCGCTCCCTCCGCGACACCCTAGTCCACTCCTCTACCACCCCCAGCACCCCTTCCCCTTCGCCCGGCACCTTCCCGTGCACGCGCAGGAGATGCAACACATGCCATTACACCTCCCCTCTTCCCACTGTCCAGGGCCCCAATCACCCCTTCCAGGTGAAACAGCGATTTACTTGTACTTCCTGCAATTTAGTATACTGTATTCGCTGCTCACGATGTGGTCTCCTCTACATTGGGGAGACCAAACGCAGATTGGGTGACCGCTTTGCGGAACACCTCCGTTCAGTCCGTAAGGGGGACCCCGAGCTCCCGGTGGCCTGTCACTTTAATTCACCGCTTCACTCCCACTCTGACCTCACCGTCCTCGGCCTATTACACTGTTCCACGGAAGCGCAGCGTAAACTCGAGGAACAGCACCTCATCTTTCGTTTAGGCACGCTACAGCCCTCTGGACTCAATATCGAGTTCAACAATTTTAGATCATAACCTCAGCTCCAATCACATTTATATTTTATTTTTTCCACCCTTTTATTTGCCCCCCCCCACCTTTTTTTCCCTCCTAGAAGCTGGCAGCTGTCCTTCATTCTGCCAGTGGATTTGGCACTTCTTTCAGCCTTAATCTGTCACATTAACACCACCTCTAGCCTTGCATATCTCTTAATGTCTCTTAATGTCTCTTCATCTCCCCCTTTGCTCTTTTATCCCCTCCCCCTTTTCCCAGCTTTACTCTGGCCTTAAATCTATTTGATTTCCGGCTCTTCACAGTTCTGACGAAAGGTCTTCGACCTGAAACGTTAACTCTCTTTCTCCCTCCACGGATGCTGCCTGTCCTGCTGAGTTTTTCCAGCGTTTTCTGTTGTTATTTCAGATTTCCAGCATCCGCAGTATTTTGCTATCGTTTCGAGATATTAACGGTAATGGGTAGTGAGCAGGAGGTTGGAATTAGACTAGGTGGGATATTAACGATAATGGGCAGTGAGCAGGAGGTTGGGATTAGACGAGGTGTGATATTAATGGTAATGGGCAGTGACCAGGCGGTTGGGGTAAGACTAGGTGGGATATTAATGGTAATGGGCAGCGAGCAGGAGGTTGGGATTAGACTAGGTGGGATATTAACGGTAATGGGCAGTCAGCAGGACGTTGGGATTAGTCTAGGTGGGATATTAACGGTAATGGGTAGTGATCAGGAGGTTGGGATTAGACTAGGTGGGATATTAACGGTAATGGGTGTGAGCAGGAGGTTGGGATTAGACGTGGTGGGATATTAACGTTAATGGGCAGTGTGCAAGACGTTGTGATTAGACTAGGTGGGATATTAACGGTAATTGGCAGTGAGCAGGACGTTGGGATTAGACGAGGTGGGATATTAACGTTAATGGGTAGTGATCAGGAGGTTGGGATTAGACTAGGTGGGATATTAACGGTAATGGGTGTGAGCAGGAGGTTGGGATTAGACTAGGTGGGATATTAACCATAATGGGTAGTGAGCAGAAGGTAGGAATTAGACTAGGTGGGATATTAACGGTAATGGGTGTGAGCAGGAGGTTGGGATTAGACGAGGTGGGATATTAACGTTAATGGGCAGTGTGCAAGACGTTTGATTAGACTAGGTGGGATATTAACGGTAATGGGCAGTGAGCAAGACGTTGGGATTAGACGAGGTGGGATATTAACGTTAATGGGTAGTGATCAGGAGGTTGGGAATAGACTAGGTGGGATATTAACGTTAATGGGTGTGAACAGGAGGTTGGGATTAGACTAGGTGGGATATTAACCATAATGGGTAGTGAGCAGAAGGTTGGAATTAGACTAGGTGGGATATTACCGGTAATGGGCAGCGAGCAGCCTGTTGGGGTTAGACACGGTGGGATATTAACAGTAATGGGTAGTGAGCAGGCGGTTGGGGGTTCACAGGGTGGGATATTAACCGTAATGGGCAGTGAGCAGGACGTTGGGATTAGACGAGGTGGGATATTAACGTTAATGGGCAGTGTGCAAGACGTTGTGATTAGACTAGGTGGGATATTAACGGTAATGGGCAGTGGGCAGCAGGTTTGGGATCAGACTAGGTGGGATATTAACGGTAATGGGTAGTGAGTAGTAGGTTGGGATTAGATTAGGTGGGATATTAACGATTACGGGTAGTAAGCAGGATGTTGGGATTAGATTAGGTGGGATATAAACGATAATGGGCAGTTGACTTCATGTTGGGATTAGACTAGGTGGGATATTAACGATAATGGGCAGTGAGCATGAGCTTGAGATTAGACTAGGTGGGATATTAACGATAATGGGTAGTGAGCAGGATGTTGGGATTAGACTAGGTTGGATATTAACGATAATGGGTAGTGAGCAGAAGGTTGGGATTAGACTAGGTGAGATATTAACGGTAATGCGTAGTGAGCAGGTGGTTGGGATTAGACTCGGTGGGATATTAACGGCAATGGGTAGTGAGCAGGATGTTGGGACTAAACTAGGTGGGATATTAACGGTAATGGGTAGTGAGCAGGAGGTTGGGATTAGACTCGTTGTGATATTAACAGTAATGGGCAGTGAGCAGGAGGTTGGGTTTAGACTAGATTGGATATTAACGGTAATAGGTAGTGAGCAGGCGGTTGGGATTAGACTAGGTGGGATATTAACGGTAATGGGTAGTGAGCAGGAGGTTGGGATTGGACTTGGTGAGATATTAACGGTATTGGGTAGTGAGCAGGAGGTTGGGATTAGACTAGGTGAGATATTAACGATAATGGGTAGTGAGCAGATGGTTGGGATTAGAGTAAGTTAGATATTAATGGTAATGGGTAGTGAGCAGGAGGTTGGGATTAGACTAGGTGGGATATTAACGGTAATGGGTAGTGAGCAGGAGGTTGGAATTAGACTAGATGATATATTAACGGTAATGGGTAGTGAGCAGGAGGTTGGGATTAGACTAGCTGAGATATTAACGGTAATGGGTAGTGATCAGGAGGTTGGGATTAGAGTAGGTGAGATATTAACGGTAATGGGTAGTGAGCAGGAGGTTGGGATTAGACTAGGTGGGATATTAATAGTAATGGGTAGTGAGCAGGAGGTTGGGACTAGACTCGGAGTGATATTAACGGTAATGGGTAGTCAGCAGGCGGTTGGGGTTAGACGAGGTGAGATATTAACAGTAATGGGCAGTGAGCAGTTGGTTGGGATTAGACTAGGTGGGATATTAACGGTAATACATAGATACATCCATAGATACATAGAAGATAGGAGCAGGATTAGGCCAGCCGGCCCTTCGAGCCTGCTCCGCCATTTAATGAGATCATGGCTGATCCTCCAATTCAGTATCCCGTCCCCGCCTTCTCTCCGTAACCCTTAACCCCTTTTGCCTGTAGAAATATATCTAATTCCCTCTTAAATATATTTAATGAGCTGGCGTAGACTGCCCTCTGTGGCAATGAGTTCCACAGGTTCACCAGCCTCTGAGTGAAGAAATTCCCCCTCATTTCTGTCCTAAATGGTTTAGCCCTTATCCTTAAATGATGTCCTCTAGTTCTGTTCTCACCCGCCAAGGGAAACATTCCTTCTGCATCTAGTCTGTCTAGACCTGTCAGAATTTTATACACTTCTATGAGGTCCCCTCTCAATCTTCTAAACTCCAGTGTGTACATCCCTAAACTACATTGTCTCTCCTCATAGGTCAATCCCGCCATTCCTGGTATCAGCCTGTTGAATCGCCGCTGCACCCCCTCCATGGCAAGAACATCTTTCCTCAGATGAGGCGACCAAAACTGTACACAGTACTCGAGGTGTGGTCTCACCAGTGCCCTGTACAGCTGCAGCAAGGTATCTCTGTTCCTGTATTCCAACCCTTTTGCTATGAAGGCCAGCATACCGTTTGCCTTCTTGACCGCCTGTTGCACCTGCATGCTCGCCTTCAGTGACTGGTGTACACGAACACCCAGGTCTCTCTGTACTTCCCCCTCTCCCAATTTATTGCCATTTAAATAATAATTTGCCTTCCCGTTCCTGCACCCAAGGTGGATAACTTCGCACTTGTCCACATTATAGTGCATCTGCCATTTATCCGCCCAATCACCCAGTCTGTCCAAATCGCTCTGGAGCTTCCTGGTCTCCTCCTCTGAGCCCACCCCCCTCCTAGTTTAGTGTCGTCTGCAAATTTGGAAATGCTGCATCCGACTCCCTGATCCAGGTCATTAATGTAAATTGTGAACAGCTGGGGACCCAGTACAGATCCCTGTGGTACCCCACTTGTTACTGCCTGCCATTCAGAAAATGAGCCGTTTATTCCGACTCTCTGTTTTCTATCTGACAGCCAGTTCTCTATCCACGTCAATACTTCCCCCTTTATCCCATGAGCTTCAATTTCCCATGCTAATCTTTTATGTGGGACGTTGTCGAAGGCCTTTTGGAAGTCCAGGTACACCACATCTACTGGCTCTCCCCCATCTATTTTACCAGTTACTCCCTCAAAAAATTCCAATAGATTAGTCAAGCACGATTTACCATTTGTAAATCCATGTTGACTCTGTCCTATCCTGTCCCCATTTGCTAAGTGCTCCGCTATTTCATCCTTAATGATGGACTCCAGCATTTTGCCCACAACTGATGTAAGGCTTACAGGTCTGTAATTACCTGCTTTTTCCCTACCCCCCTTTTTGAATAGTGGGGTAACGTTAGCTACCCTCCAATCCATGGGCACTGTTCCCGAGTCTAATGAATTCTGAAAAAACATACTTAGTGCATCCGCTATCTCTAGGGCCACCTCCTTCAGTACCCTAGGATGCATGTTATCAGGCCCTGGGGATTTGTCCGCCTTCAATCCCTTTAGCTTCCTTAACACCATATCCTTAGAGATATTGATTTGCGTCAGTTCCTCCTTTGCCAATGTCCCTATTTTTCCCGATATCCCAGGGAGGTTTTTTGTGTCTTCCTTCGTAAAGACTGACCCAAAGTATGCATTTAGTTGGTCTGCCATTTCCTTATTTCCCGTTATATATTCCCCCGTATCTGACTGCAATGGACCAACTTTGGTTTTCACCAGTCTTTTCCTCTTGATATACTTATAAAAGCTTTTGGAGTTAGTTTTTATATTTTCCGCCAGCTTGCTTTCGTAAGCTATTTTGCCCCTCTTGATTAAGCCCTTTGTCCTCCTTTGCTCTATCTTAAACTGTTCCCAATCTTCCGCTCTGGCGCTTTTTTTTGGCTATTTTATACGCCCTATCTTTGGATTTTATGCTGTCTCTAATTTCCCCTGTTATCCACGGTTGAGTCACCTTTTTAGATTTCCTTTTATGCCAGATTGGTATAAACAATTTTTGCAATTTTGTCATTCTATCTTTAAATGCTTGCCATTGTTTATCTACCTCCAGTCCTCCCAGGAACGTTGTCCAATCAGACCTACTCAGTTCCCGTCTAATGGCATCATAATTCCCCTTGTTTAAATTCAGGACATTAGTCTCTGAGTCAATTTCTTCGCTCTCCATTTCGAGTGAGAAATCGATCATGTTATGATCGCTCTGACCCAAGGGTCCCCGTACAACAAGATTACTAATTAGTCCCTTCTCATTGCACAGAACCCAGTCCAATATAGCCTGTTCCCGAGTTGGTTCCTCGACATATTGATCCAGATAACCATCCCTTAATGGGTGTGAGCAGTTGGTTGGGATTAGACTAGGTGGGATATTAACGGAAATGGGCAGTGAGCAGGAGGTTGGGTTTAGACTAGGTGGGATATTAATGGTAATGGGCAGCGAGCAGGAGGTTGGGATTAGACTAGGTGGGATATTAACGGTAATGGGCAGTGAGCAGGACGTTGGGATTAGTCTAGGTGGGATATTAACCGTAATGGGTAGTGAGCAGGAGGTTGGGATTAGATTAAGTGGCATTTTAAAGGTAATCGGCAGTGAGCAGGAGGTTGGGATTGGACTAGGTGGGATATTAGCGGTAATGGGTCGTGAACAAGAGGTTGGGTTTAGACTAGGTGGGATATTAACGGTAATGGGTAGTGAGCAGGTGGTTGGGATGAGACTAGGTGGGATATTAGCGGTAATGGGTTGTGAGCAGGAGGTTGGGTCTAGACTAGGTGGGATATTAACGGTAATCGATAGTGAGCAGGAGGTTGGGATTAGACTCAGTGTGATATTAACAGTAATGGGCAGTGAGCAGGAGGTTGGGATTAGAGTAGGTGGGATATTAACGGTAATGGGTAGTGAGCAGGAGGTTGGGATTGGACTAGGTGAGATATTAACGGTAATGGGTAGTGAGCAGGAGGTTGGGATTAGACTAGGTGAGATATTAACGGTAATGGGTAGTGAGCAAGAGGTTGGGATTGGAGTAGGTGAGATAATAATGGTAATGGGTAGTGAGCAGGAGGTTGGGATTAGACTAGGTGGGATATGAACGATAATGGGGAGTGAGCAGGAGGTTGGGATTGGACTAGGTGGGATATTAACGGTAATGGGCAGTGAGCAGCAGGTTGGGTCTAGACTCGATGGGATACTAACGGTAATGGGTCGTGATCAAGAGGTTGGGATTAGAGTAGGTGAGATATTAACGGTAATGGGTGGTGAGCAGCAGGTTGGGATTAGACTAGGTGTGATATTAACGGTAATGGGCAGTGAGCAGGCGGTTGGGGTTCGACTAGGTGGGATATTAACAGTAATGGGTTGTGAGCAGTTGGTTGGGATTAGACTAGGTGGGATATTAACCGTAATTGGTGTGACCAGTTGGTTGGGATTAGACTAGGTGGGATATTAATGGTAATGGGCAGTGAGCAGGAGCTTGGGTTTAGAATAGGTGGGATATTAATGGAAATGGGCAGCGAGCAGGAGGTTGGGATTAGACTAGGTGGGATATTAACGGTAATTGGCAGTGAGCAGGACGTTGGGATTAGTCTATGTGGGATATTAACCGTAATGGGTAGTGAGCAGGAGGTTGGGATTAGACTTGGTGGGATTTTAACGGTAATGGGCAGTGAGCAGGAGGTTGGGATTAGACTAGGTTGGATGTTAACGGTAATGGGCAGTGAGCAGGAGGTCGGGATTAGACTAGGTGAGATACTAACGGTAATGGGTAGTGAGCAGGAGGTTGGGATTAGAGTAGGTGAGATATTAACGGTAATGGTTAGTGAGCAGGAGGTTGGGATTAGAGTAGGTGAGATATCAACGGTAATCGGTAGTGAGCAGAAGGTTGGGATTGGACTAGATGAGATATTAACGGTAATGGGTAGTGAGCAGGAGGTTGGGATGAGACTCGGTGGAATATTAACGGTAATGGGTAATGAGCACACGGTTTGGATTAGACTAGGTGAGATATTAACGGTAATGGGTAGTGAGCAGGAGGCTGGGATGAGACTCGGTGGAATATTAACGGTAATGTGTGTTGAGCAGAAGGTTGGGATTAGACTCGGTGGAATATTAACGGTAATGGATAGTGAGCAGGAGGTTGGGATTAGACTAGGTGGGATATTAACAGTAATGGGTGTTGAGCAGAAGGTTGGGATTAGACTAGGTGGGATATTAACGGTAATGGGTAGTGAGCAGGAGGTTGGAATTAGACTCGGTGAGATATTAACAGTAATGGGTAGTGAGCAGGAGGTTGGGATTAGACTCGGTGAGATATTAATGGTAATGGGTAGTGAGCAGGAGGTTGGGATTAGAGTAGGTGAGATATTAACTGTAATGGGTAGTGAGCAGGAGGTTGGAATTAGACTAGGTGGGATATTAACAGTAATGGGTAGTGAGCAGTAGGTTGGGATTAGACTAGGTGTGATATTAATGGTAATGGGTAGTGAGCAGTTGGTTCGGATTAGACTAGGAGTGATTTTAACGATAATGGGTGTGAGCAGTTGGTTCGGATTAGACTAGGTGGGATATTAACGGTAAGGGGTAGTGAGCAGAATTTTGGGATTAGACTAGGTGGGATATTAACGGTAATGGGCAGTAAGTAGCAGGTTGGGTTTAGACTAGGTGGGATATTAATGGTAATGGGCAGCGAGCAGGACGTTGGGATTAGTCTAGGTGGGATATTATCGGTAATGGATAGTGAGCAGTAGGTTGGGATTAGACTAGGTGGGATATTAACGGTAATGGGTGTGAGCAGGAGGTTGTGATTAGACTAGGTGGGATATTAACCATAATGGGTAGTGAGCAGAAGGTTGGGATTAGACTAGGTGGGATATTAACGGTAATGGGCAGTGAGCAGCAGGTTGGGATTAGACTAGGTTGGATATTAACGGTAATGGGCAGCGAGCAGGCGCTTGGGGTTAGACTAGGTGGGATATTAACGGTAATGGGTAGTGAGCAGGTGGTTGGGATTAGACTAGGTGGGATATTAGCGGTAATGGGTTGTGAGCAGGAGTTTGGGATTAGACTAGGTGGTATATAAACGGTAACGGGTAGTGAGCAGGAGGTTGGGTCTGGACTAGGTGGGATATTAACGGTAATGGATAGTGAACAGGAGGTTGGGATTAGACTCAGTGTGATATTAACAGTAATGGGCAGTGAGCAGGAGGTTGGGATTAGAGTAGGTGGGATATTAACGGTAATGGGTAGTGAGCAGGAGGTTGGGATTGGACTAGGTGAGATATTAACGGTAATGGGTAGTGAGCAGGAGGTTGGGATTAGACTAGGTGAGATATTAACGGTAATGGGTAGTGAGCAAGAGGTTGGGATTGGAGTAGGTGAGATATTAATGGTAATGGGTAGTGAGCAGGAGGTTGGGATTAGACTAGGTGGGATATGAACGATAATGGGGAGTGAGCAGGAGGTTGGGATTGGACTAGGTGGGATATTAACGGTAATGGGCAGTGAGCAGCAGGTTGGGTCTAGACTCGGTGGGATACTAACGGTAATGGGTAGTGATCAAGAGGTTGGGATAAGACTAGGTGGGATATTAACGGTAATTGGCAGTGAGCAGGACGTTGGGATTAGTCTATGTGGGATATTAACCATAATGGGTAGTGAGCAGCAGGTTGGGATTAGACTTGGTGGAATTTTAACGGTAATGGGCAGTGAGCAGGAGGTTGGGATTAGACTAGGTTGGATGTTAACGGTAATGGGCAGTGAGCAGGAGGTCGGGATTAGACTAGATGGGTTATTAACGGTAATGGGTAATGAGCACACGATTTGGATTAGACTAGGTGGGATATTAACGGTAATCGGTAGTGAGCAGGAGGTTGGGATTGGACTAGATGAGATATTAACGGTAATGGGTAGTGAGCAGGAGGTTGTGATTAGACTAGGTGAGATACTAACGGTAATGGGTAGTGAGCAGGAGGTTGGGATTAGAGTAGGTGAGATATTAACGGTAATGGGTAGTGAGCAGGAGGTTGGGATTAGAGTAGGTGAGATATTAACGGTAATCGGTAGTGAGCAGAAGGTTGGGATTGGACTAGATGAGATATTAACGGTAATGGGTAGTGAACAGGAGGTTGGGATGAGACTCGGTGGAATATTAACGGTAATGTGTAATGAGCACACGGTTTGGATTAGACTAGGTGAGATATTAACGGTAATGGGTAGTGAGCAGGAGGTTGGAATTAGACTCGGTGGAATATTAACGGTAATTGGTGTTGAGCAGGAGGTTGGGATTAGACTAGGTGGGATATTAACGGTAATGGATAGTGAGCAGGAGGTTGGGATTAGACTAGGTGGGATATTAACAGTAATGGGTGTTGAGCAGAAGGTTGGGATTAGACTAGGTGGGATATTAACGGTAATGGGTAGTGAGCAGGAGGTTGGAATTAGACTCGGTGAGATATTAATGGTAATGGGGAGTGAGCAGGCGGTTGGGGTTAGACTAGGTGGGATATTAACGGTAATGGGTAGTGAGCAGTTGGTTCGGATTAGACTAGGTGGGATTTTAACGGTAATGGGTGTGTGCAGTTGGTTGGGATTAGACTAGGTGGGATATTAACGGTAAGGGGTAGTGAGCAAAATTTTGGGATTAGACTAGGTGGGATATTAATGGTAATGGGCAGTAAGCAGTAGGTTGGGTTTAGACTAGGTGGGATATTAATGGTAATGGGCAGCGAGCAGGTGGTTGGGTTTAGACTAGGTGGGATATTAACGGTAATGGGCAGTGAGCAGGACGTTGGGATTAGTGTAGGTGGGATATTATCGGTAATGGATAGTGAGCAGTAGGTTGGGATTAGACTAGGTGGGATATTAACGGTAATGGGTGTGAGCAGGAGGTTGTGATTAGACTAGGTGGGATATTAACCATAATGGGTAGTGAGCAGAAGGTTGGGATTAGACTAGGTGGGATATTAACGGTAATGGGCAGTGAGCAGCAGGTTGGGATTAGACTAGGTTGGATATTAACGGTAATGGGCAGCGAGCAGGCGCTTGGGGTTAGACTAGGTGGGATATTAACAGTAATGGGTAGTGAGCAGGCGGTTGGGGGTTGACTGGGTGGGATATTAACGATAATGGGTAGTGAGCAGTATTTTGGGATTAGACTAGGTGGGATATTAACGTTAATGGGCAGTGAGCAAGAGGTTGTGATTAGACTAGGTGGGATATTAACGGTAATGGGCAGTGGGCAGGAGGTTGGGATTAGACTAGGTGGGATATTAACGGTAATGGGTAGTGAGTAGGAGGTTGGGATTAGACTAGGTGGGATATTAACGATAATGGGTAGTGAGCAGGATGTTGGGATTAGACTAGGTTGGATATTAACGATAATGATTAGTGAGCAGAATGTTGGGATTAGACTAGGTGAGATATTAACGGTAATGAGTAGTGAGCAGGAGGTTAGGAGTACACTAGGTGGGATATTAACGGTAATCGGCAATGAGCAGGAGGTTGAGATTAGACTGGGTGGGATATTAACGGTAATGGGTAGTGAACAGGACGTTGGGATGAGAGTAAATTTCCTAGTTTATCAACTTGGGCAGGTGGTAGCAGGTCGACCGTCCATTGCACACCCTGCCCGATTACCATTTCCATTTAGTTCTATTCCATTACAGGTAACTGACAGAACATTACAGGCTACTTGCTGTAATTTCCTGAAGTGCTGTCCCGGGGAGTGACGCTCCAC
Organism: Squalus acanthias; assembly: GCA_030390025.1. Classification (NCBI taxonomy): domain Eukaryota; kingdom Metazoa; phylum Chordata; class Chondrichthyes; order Squaliformes; family Squalidae; genus Squalus; species Squalus acanthias. The sequence goes on along the minus strand of JASTWF010000160.1, from coordinate 836,966 downwards.
CACAGGTTCTTCCGCCCGGATTGAGCCTCTGCCGAAGTTGGAATTGACCTCCGGTGATGCAGCGTCGGGTTTTCAATCCTCATTTTTTGGGGGTTAGTTTTCCTGTTTGTGTCTCATACATTTTAACCATTTTACCATTTTCTTTTTGTTCTTGAAATGCCTCTCATTTACTCCACAGATGATTTTTCTCGTCTCTCAGTTCCTTAATTTACGTTAAGTAGTTTCCAGGTCAGTAAACTTATGGGCTTCCCTTTAATCCGTCTGTTGTCTCTCGTCTCTCCTTTTCCCAGTCCCACTAAAACTGTTCCCTTTGTTTTCAGTCCACAAAGAGTTATACCCGAACCGTTCCCCTGTCCTTTGTACAGATACTGTCGGATCTGCTGGGTATTTTCACCTCTTTGTATCATTGTTTCAGATTCACAATATTTGCAGTTTTATCTATTTCTTTCCTATTTGGCCTGTTTCTCTTCAATAACATTCTATGATTCTGAGATCTGCTATCCTGTCAGTTCTGTGATGTTTAAATAATCCAAGCTCATTCTGTGTCCCTCCCACTTACCCGATGTTCTTGTCCACTGAAATGCCTCTCGTATGTTAATAACGAGCTGACTGCGTCCACCCCTCCTTCAATTGCCTGTTCAAGTCTGTCCCGGTAGAATTTCGTGAACTTGAACAGCTGGTAATCGTCGCACTTTGTCAAGAACTCAGTGATTGTCGGGTTCGGATCTGTGAACACAAATGGAGAAAACTCAACACATTATCCACTTTCTACCCAGGGGGCTACATTTCATCTTATACCAAACGGCTGAAGCTTCCTGTGAGCCACATTATCAAACACCTTTTGATAGCCATATACAGCGCATGTACAACATTCCTTTGACCTGTATAGAAACATCTCAACAAAACTGCATCTCAATGTGTTGGGAGATTGAGCTCATGACTGGCAAATGATGTTTAGCTTGGATAAATGCCGTGTTGTGCCTGTGGGCAGTGCGAATGCTCAACATTTATACACCCTTCATGGCATTAAATAAGGAGGAGAAAGGAACATCCGGGCATTCTAGTGGATACATCTCTGAAGGTGCAGGAGCAATGCCGTGAAGCAATAGCTAGAACTAAGGGGGTATTGGGGTGCATTCATAGGACAGTTGGGCATAAGACGACCTATTTTGTCCTAGTACAATACCGTGGTAAAGGCCTCACTTAGAATACTGTGTCCAGTTTTGGTCTCCTCACATGGTGGGTGATATTGAGGATTTGAAACTGTTGCAGAGGAGGGACATTAGACTAATTCCCAGTATAAAGCAACTTAGTTATCAAAATAAGCTAAGAATTTGGACTCTACACTTTAGAGAAGCAAATACTTAGCGGTGATCTGATTGAGGTTTATAAGATGATGAAGGGAATCGATTGTGTTCCATTTGACAATTTGTTCCAATTCCATAGCTTACGGAGGGCCAGGTGTCACAATTTTAAGTTGTGCAAGGCCAGATTTAAGTTAGATGTCAGGAAGTGGTTCTTTCCCCAGAGAATAGTCGACCTCTGGAACAGAATACCTTCTCTGGCGGTGGACGGTAACTCGGCGAATTCCTTCAGGCGAGAGCTGGACCTGTTCCTGTTTGCTGCGGACAGCACCTCTTACAACAGGAAGATACTTCCGGGAATTCAGTGTAAGATTGATCTGTGGACTAGTTTCAATCGACTAGATGGGTCGGAGAGGAAATTCCCGTATTTTAATCCCCCAAATTGGCCTGGGTTTTTACCTGTTTTTTTTCACCTCACCAATTGTTTTGTTTGGGATAGCTTGAACAAAGTTTGACAAAGTATCGCTATTGCCTGGGAAAGACTGGATGGACCGAAGGGTCTTTACCTGCCCGTCATTGTTCGCAAAATTGTCATTACGACTTTTCTACAGCTAATCCGTTCCAGCCTCCCCTCATCATCTTCTTTATCGCTAAATGCTCACTAATTCGACCTGGATTAACAGATTTGAGGAGTTTCTACAGAATGGTATCTGGTTACCAGGTTAATCCACTCCCCACATTAGAACAGAATCATCACTTGGGCTTCTTTAGTCCACCTGTATATTTTTCATATTAAACGTGGGTTGAAATGTTGTGGTCAGTCCCTCCTATCTCCTCTCTGACTTCCTCTAACAGTCTGGGGTGCATTATTTCTGAGCCAAGTGACTTCTCCACCTCGGCTATTTTACTCAGATCCAAATCCTTCTCTACAGTGATCTCTAACTGTGGACCCACATCCTCCTCTAGTACATCAACATTCTCACTTCAACCATCATTTTTAGAAAGTAAAGGTAATATTTTTGTCTCCCCAAAATTGCATCCTCCACAACTAGTTTCCCCAGTCCCCCCTCTATCTCACCTCCACTGCTCACTGACCTGCAAAACCCACTGAGAATTGTGCTATCTCCCTTCCTATTGCTGAACTGCGTACATATGGATTCCATCTCAGCATTGCTCCCTGGAACACCCGGATGTTCTAAACCCCTCCGCTTCTCTCTCTCTCTCTCTGCTCCTTTCAGACCTTCCTTAAACCATACCTCTTTGAGCAAGCTTTTGCTCACCTGTCCTAATAGGACCTTGTGTGACTCGGTGTCAAATTTTGATTCGTAACACACCTGTGAAGCACCTTGAGACGTTTTACTACATTAAAGGTGCTATATAAACACAAGTTTGTTCTTGTTGATCTACGCTATCATAGAACGCTTTGTTAATACTGGCGGCCACAAACTTTTACTCTTCCCTCAAAATGTTATCACCAGGAACATTTCCCTTTGAATCCTGTGAAAACCAAGGCCCTGTCTTATAGATACTAGATCACATCACTCATGCTTCTGAATGTTTGGAATGATTTCACACACACCACTCAATACTGGCTCTAACATGTGGAATGTTGGCTTGTCCCAGTTCCTTTTAAAAAAAAGTGAATTTGTCTCTCAATATTTCAAATCCTCCTTCCTTTTTCTTGCTAATACCTTTTTCACTATTTCTTAAATCTTCTGTTTCAGCTCCCACATTTTTATTAATTCCGCTGTCTAGTCTCAGATCCGGATATTTCGAAATCTCCAGTCACATCCCCCGATACCCTCTCACTGTTCCATTCATCTTTTCTGTAAAACCATTATTGTTAGTTGGTACAGGTCGCAGCTATCCCTTGCCTTCCAACTGAACTCACTCTAGTGGCCCAAGAACGTGAACACTCCCCTCCTGCTCCAGCCCTCAGCCGCACATATACCAGCCTCATATTTCCCGCCTCAAGCAGTCCAGTGCAAAACAATCCGGAGATCAACAGCTTGAGGCCTGGTTTCATAGGTTAGTGCCTCAGTCTTAATAGTCCCTCTATAAAGGTATTTCTATCCGTATTACTGGCTCCGAGCATGGCTATTTTATGCATTCCTTTCCTTCCAAGTGGTGGTCCCACCCGGTCAAGGATGTTCTTCCCTCTGGCACCAGGGAGGTAACGAACCATTCAGGCCATGCTCAGGGCTGCAGAAGAGGTTGTTTATTCCCCCGACTATACAATCTGCCACCAGTAGCGCTCTCCTATTCCTGTGCCCCACCTGCCTCTCACTCTCGCCCCGCTGGGTGGCCTCCTGCTCCCTGGTGCCACAGTTTGTTCAGGAAGACGCTCCTCTGAGTCACTGCCTCTATCCACCTTACAGTAACCAATACCAGGTATCTATTGAACAGTTCCAGTACTCAGGGGCTTCCTCCACCTGTGACTGCAGCCACTCACTTCCCTCTTTGTACTCAGCCACTGTCCTGTTCCCTCGACCTGTGTGAGCTGCAGGTTCATGCATTAGATCTGGACCCTTTGTCAGGACAGAAATTGTATTTTAAAGAGTTTTGTGAGCCTACCTGTGTCCATTCTCATTCTTTTTGAAGATGTTGGATCTTCACCCCTGCCTGGACCTTCAGCCATGGTGGTGACAGGCGGTTTGAGGTTCTGATGCTCTGTAACAAATATAATATTAATGGGAGGGATCGAGGGAAATATTAAAATGAGAAGGAGAACGTTGCCTTGTAAAACATGATATCAATTCCCTCCTCCACCATCAGTACAGCAGCTGGTAGCACTGGGATCTCTGAAAACACCATGAATATACAACTGGTGGATTTGACTGCGGGTTTACAATCATAATTCTCCATTTCTGTGTGTTCCCGCGCACGTGCGTCCATTGAAACTATCAATCAGCGGCCTTTCCTTTCCCCACTGTGGAAATGTACAAGCGATTCAGTTAATTCAGTACCAGTTTGAGACTTTGTAAAATTCATTACGTTGCTGTTTCACTGACGCTGCCACTAGTGTAATAAACACACAAAAGCATCAGAGGTGCAAGGAGAATGTATGAGAAATGATTAGTGGGAAAATAATAGGGAACACTAGCGCCTTTTATAAACATATAAAGCGTGAAAGAATAGTCCAAGGAAAGGTGGGGCCGATTAATGACCAAAGAGGCAATCATCTTGTGGAAGCAGAGGAAATGGCTGAGGTACTAAATTCACACTTTGCCTCCGTATTCACTAAAGCAGAGAATGCTGCCAATCGTACAGTAAAGGATGAGGTGGTAGAGAAATTGGACAGGATATAAATCGATTAGGACGATGTACTAAAATGGTTGACAGGGCTCAAAGTAGAAATGTCACCGCTCTGCCACAATCTTCCAATCCTTGGATATGGGAAAGGTCGCACAACACCAGGTTATAGTCCAAAAGTTTTATTTGAAATCACAAGCTTTCGGAGCTATCGATTGCTCCTTCCTCAGGTGAAGTAAATTAGATACAGAATCGCCAAAGCATATATAGATAGAAAACAAAGCATGTGTACCTTACAATTGCAGACCACTAAATTAAATCATCCTAACTATCTGCCGAGGTGTGATAAAGTTAATTAAGTCAGCCAGGAAGGTACCACATCAAAGACATAGCAAGATACAACTGAGAAAATGAGGTGTAGTCGCAGGGGTTCTAACGTGTCAAAAGCTGCCGTCTGTATGTAAAACGAAAAGCTTTAAAATTTTTACTTTTTTACTGGGAAAATTTTTACTTTTTTACTGGGAATCACATCTGTGAACAAGCTAACGACGACTCGAGTCCGGATCACGTCATGTATCGTGACATAAACCCAAGATCCCGATTGAGACCGTCTTCATGAGTGCGGAACTTGGCTATCAGTTTCTGCTCGATGATTTTGCGTTGTCGTGTGTTTCTAAGGTTGCCTTGGAGAACGCTTACCCGCAGATCCGAGGCTGAATGTCCTTGACTGCTGAAGTGTTCCCCGACTGGGAGGTAACAATCCTGCCTGGCGATTGTTGCGTGGTGCTCGTTCATACGTTGTCTCAGTGTCTGCATGGTCTCGCCGATGTACCATGCCGCGGTGCATTCTTTCCTGCAACGTATGAGGTAGACAACGTTGGCCGAGTCACATGAGTATGTACCATGTACCTGGTGGGTAGTGTCCTCACGTGTGATTATAGTATCTGTGTTGATGATCTGGCATGTCTTGCAGAGGTTGCCGTGGCAGGGTTGTGTGGTGTCGTGGTCGCTGTTATCCTGAAAGCTGGGTAATTTGCTGCGAACGATGGTACTTCTGAGGTTAGGCGGCTGTTTGAAGGCAAGTAGTGGAGGCGTGGGGATGGCCTTAGCGAGGTGTTCGTCGTCATCGATGACATGTTGAAGGCTGCGAAGAACATGGCGTAGTTTCTCCGCTCCGGGGAAGTACTGGACGACGTAGGGTACCCTGTTGGTTGTGTCCCGTGTTTGCCTTCTGAGGAGGTCTATGCGATTTTTCGCTGTGGCCCTTCGGAACTGTCGATCGATGAGTCGAGCGTCATATCCCGTTCTTACGAGTGCGTTTTTCAGCGTCCGTAGGTGTCCATCGCGTTGCTCCTCGTCTGAGCAGATCCTGTGTATTCGCAGGGCTTGTCCATAGGGGATGGCTTCTTTAACGTGGTTAGGGTGGAAGCTGGAGAAGTGGAGCATCGTGAGGTTGTCCGTGAGCTTGCGGTAGCGTGAAGTGCTGAGGTGTCCGTCTTTGATGGAGATTCGTGTGTCCAGGAATGAAACCGATTCTGAGGAGTAGTCCATGGTGAGTTTGATGGTGGGATGGAACTTGTTTATGTTATCGTGTAGTCTTTTCAGTGATCCTTCGCCATGGGTCCAAAGGAAGAAAATGTCATCGATGTATCTGGTGTACAGCGTTGGTTGGAGGTCCTGTGCAGCGAAGAAGTCTTGCTCGAACTTGTGCATGAAGATGTTGGCATATTGGGGTGCGAATTTGGTCCCCATGGCTGTTCCGTGTGTTTGGGTAAAAAAATGGTTGTCGAAGGGGAAGACATTGTGGTCAAGGATGAAGCGGATGAGTTGTAGGATGGCGTCTGGAGATTGGCTGTTGTTGGTGTTGAGTACTGAGGCTGTCGCAGCGATGCCGTCATCGTGGGGGATACTGGTGTAGAGTGCCGATACGTCCATCGTGGCGAGGAGTGTTCCTGGTTCAACTGGTCCGTGGGTGCTGAGTTTCTGTAAGAAGTCTGTAGTGTCGCGACAGAAGCTGGGGGTTCCCTGTATGATGGGTTTCAGAATGCCCTCGACGTATCCAGAAGAGGTTCGAACACAGGGTTCCATTGCCTGATACGATAGGACGTCCGGGTGTGTTGGCTTTGTGTATCTTTGGAGGCAGTAGAAGTCTCCCCCGCGGGGAGCACGTGGGACAAGCCCTGCGAATACACAGGATCTGCTCAGACGAGGAGGAACGCGATGGACACCTACGGACGCTGAAAAACGCCCTCGTAATAACGGGATATGACGCTCGACTCATCGGTCGACAGTTCCGACGGGCCACAGCGAAAAATTGCATAGACCTCCTCAGAAGGCAAACACGGGACACAACCAACAGGGTACCCTACGTCGTCCAGTACTTCCCCGGAGCGGACAAAATACGCCATGTTCTTCGCAGCCTTCAACATGTCATCGATGACGACGAACACCTCGCTAAGGCCATCCCCACGCCTCCACTTCTTGCCTTCAAACAGCCGCCTAACATCAGAAGTACCATCTTTCGCAGCAAATTACCCAGCTTTCAGGATAACAGCGACCACGACACCACACAACCCTGCCACGGCAACCTCTGCAAGACATGCCAGATCATCAACACAGATACCATCATCACACGTGAGGACACTACCCACCAGGTACATGGTACATACTCATGTGACTCGGCCAACGTTGTCTACCTCATACGTTGCAGGAAAGAATGCACCACGGCATGGTACATTGGCGAGACCATGCAGACACTGAGACAACGTATGAAGTGGCACTGTGCAACAATCGCCAGGCAGGATTGTTACCTCCCAGTCGGGGAACACTTCAGCAGTCAAGGACATTCAGCCTCTGATCTGCGGGTAAGCGTTCTCCAAGGCGGCCTTAGGAACACACGACAACGCAAAATCATCGAGCAGAAACTGATAGCCAAGTTCTGCACTCATGAGGACGGTCTCAACCGGGATCTTGGGTTTATGTCACGATACATGACGTGATCCGGACTCGAGTCGTCGTTGGCTTGTTCACAGATGTGATTCCCAGTAAAAAAGTAAAAATTTTAAAGTTTATCGTTTTACAAACCGACTGCAGCTTTTGACACGTTAGTCCCCCTGTGACTCCACCTCATTGTCTCAGTTGTATCTTGCTATATCTTTGATGTGGTACCTTCCTGGCTGACCTGATTGCCTTTTGTCACACCTCGGCAGATAAACAGTCAGGATGATTAAATTTAGTCGTTTGCCATTGTAAGGTACACATGCATTGTTCTCTATCTATATATGCTTTGGCGATTCTGTATCTCTTTACTTCACCCGACGAAGGAGCAGTAACTCCGAAAGCTTGTGATTTCAAATAAAACTGTTGGACTATAACCTGGTGTTGTGCGACTTCCCAATTTTGTCCACCCCAGTCCTACACCGGCATCTCTGCATCATGATATATTTTAGTGACATGGACTTAGTTATACAGAGCATAATTTAAAAGTTCATCGCTGACACGAATCTCAGAAAAGTCGTAAACTGTGAGGAGGATAACAGAAGACTTCAGGAGGAAATAGAGGCACTGGTGAAATGGGCAGACACATGGCAGGTGAAATTTAATGCAGAGAAGTGTGAAATGCTGCATTTTGGAAGGAAGAATGAGGCGATGCAATTTAAACCAACTGGTACAATTTAAAGGGGTTGCAGGAACAGTAAAACTTGGGGGTATAGATACAGAAATCTTTGATGCTGGCGGGACTGGACGATAAGGCTTTTAGAAACGTATATGTGTGCATTGCCTTTATAAATAGAGGCACAGGAACATAGGAACAGGAGTAGGCCACTCTTTCGTTCTAACTTGTTCCTCCATTCAATTCGATCATGGCCGAGCTGTATCTTAACTCCATCTCCCCGCCTTGGTTCCATAACCCTAAATACCATTGCCTAACATAAATCTATCAATGACAGTTTTGTCATTTTCAATTGACCGAAACTCAACAGCTTTTTGAGGGCGAGTGTTCCAGATTTCCACTACACTGTCTGATGAAATGCTTTCTAACATCACCCCTGAACGGCCTCGCTCTGCGTTTAAGGTTATGCCCCCTTTTCCTGGACTGGTCCACCAAAGGACATATTTAACTCTTTCTATGCTAGCAATTCCTTTGATCATCTTAAACACCTCAATTAGATCATTACTTAACTTTGTATAATCAAGCGAATAAAAGCTTCGTCAATGCAATCTATCCATATAATTTAAAGCTTTTAGCCCAGGTATAGTTCTGGTGAATCTGAACTGCACCACCTCCAAAGCCAAGAGATTGTTCCCGAGGTGCGGTTCTCTAAATGGGTCTAACCAGAGCTCTGTACATCTTGAACCACTACAGTCCGTTTGGTGAAAGTACTCCCACATTGCTCTCAGGGAGGGAGTTCCAGGATTTTGACCAGCGACAATGAAGGATCGGTGATATACTTCTAAGTCAGGATGGTGTGTGACTTGGAGGGAAACTTGGAGGTGGTGGTGTTCCCATGCGCCTGCTGCATTTGTCCTTCGAGGTGGAAGAGGTCGCGGGTTCGGGAGGTGCTACCGAAGAAGCCTTGGCGTGTTGCTGCAGTGCATTTTGTAGATGGTACACACTGCAGCCACGGCACGCCGGTGGTGGAGGGAGTGAATGTTTAAGGTGGTGGATGGGGTGCCAATCAAACGCGTTGCTTTGTCATGGATGGTGTCGAGCTACTTGAGTGTTGTTGCAGCTGCACTCATTCAGGCAAATGGAGAGTATTCCATCACACTGCTTACTTGTGACTTGTAGAAGATGGAAAGGCTTTGGGGACTCAGGAGGTGAGTCACTCACTGCAGAATACCTAGCCTCTGACCTGCTCTTGTTCCCACAGTATTTATGTGGCTGGTCCAGTTAAGTTTCTGCTCAATGGTGACCCCCCAGGTTGTTGATGGTTGTGGATTCGGTGATGGAAATGCCATTGAATGTCAAGTGCAGGTGGTTAGACTCTCGCTTGTTGGAGATAGTCATTGCCTGGCACTTCTGTGGCGCGAATGTTACCTGCCACTTATGAACCCAAGCCTGAATGTCGTTCAGGTCTTGTTGCTTGCGGGCATGGACTGCTTGATTATCTGAGGAGTTGTGAATGGCACTGAATACTGTGCAGTCATCAGCGAACATCCCCATTTCTGAACATAGGTTGGAGGGAAGGTCATTGATGAAGCAGCTGAAGGTCGTTGGGCCTCGGACACTACCCTGAGGAACTCCTGCCGCGATGTCCTGGGGCTGTGATGATTGACCTTCATCCAGCACAAACATCTTCCTTTGTGCTAGGTATGACTCCAGCCAGTGTAGCGTTTTCCACCCCGATTCCCATTGATTTCAGTTTCACTAGGTCTCCTTGATGCCACAATAAGTCAAAGGCTTCCTTGATGTCAAGGGCTGTCACTCTCGCCTCTCCTCTGGAATTCAGCTCCTTTGTCTATGTTTGGACGAAGGCTGTAATGAGGTCGGGAGCCGAGTGGTCTTGGCGGAACCCAAACTGGGCATCAGTGAGCGGGTTAATGGTGACTAAGTGCCGCTTGATAGCACTGTCGATGACAGCTTCCATCATTTTGCTGATCATTGAGGGCTGACTGATGGGGCGGTAATTGGCCGGGTCGGATTTGTCCTGTTATTTGTGGACAGGACATACCTGGGCAGTTTTCTACATTGTCGAATAGATGCCAGTATTGTAGCTGTACTGGAACAGCTTGGCTAGATTCGCGACTAGTTCTGGAGCACAAGTCTTCAGCACAATAGCCGGGATGTTGTTGGGGCCCATAGCCTTTGCTGTATCCAGTGCAGTCAGCCATTTCTTGATATCACGTGCGAAGAGTATGTTTAAATCTGAGACACTGAATGGGACGTGGAGGGAACAGAATTCCTGGCAGGGGCCAGAGACCATGTCTTTTTTCTTCCCAATGTTTAATTGGGGAAATGTGTAGCTCATCACAGATGGATGTCGGACAAGCAACGTGAGGAATCAGAGTCAGTGGAGGGTTGGAGAGAGCTGGTGGAGATGTGGAGCAGAGTGGTTTCAGGGTACATGTGAAAGCTGACCATTGTCTTCGGCTGTCTCCAAGGGGCAGCACGTAGATGAGAAATAGGAGGGGGCGAGGATAGATCCATGGGGGACTCCAGAGGGAACAGTGCGGGAGCGGGAAGAGAAGACATTGATGGAGATTCTCTGGCAATGACTGGATTGGTAAAAGTGGAACCAAGTGAGGGCAGTCCCACTGAGCTGGACAACGGAGGGGAGGGCAGACCCACTGAGCTGGAAAACGGAGGGGAGGACAGTCCCACTGAGTTGGACAACGGAGGGAGGGCATTCCCACTGAGCTGGACAATGGAGGGAGGACAGTCCCACTGAGCTAGACAACGGGGGGAGGGCAGTCCCACTGAGCTGGACAACGGAGGGAGGGCAGTCCCACTGAGCTGGACATCGGAGGGAGGGCAGTCCCACTGAGCTGGACAACGGGGGGGAGGGAAGTCCCACTGAGCTGGACAACGGAGGGAGGACAGTCCCACTGAGCTGGACAATGGGGGGGAGGGCAGTCCCACTTAGATGGACAACGGAGGGAGGACAGTCCCACTGACCTTGACAACGGGGGGAGGACAGTCCCACTGAGCTGGACAACGTGGGGGAGGGCAGTCCCACTGAGCTGGACAACGGAGGGAGGACAGTCCCACTGAGCTGGACAACGGAGGGAGGGCAGTCTCACTGAGCTGGACAACGGAGGGGAGGGCAGTCCCACTGAGCTGGACAATGGGGGGGAGGGCAGTCCCACTGAGCTGCACAACGGAGGGAGGACAGTCCCACTGAGCTGGACAACGGGGGGAGGGCAGTCCCACTGAGCTGGACAATGCGGGGGGAGGGCAGTCCCACTGAGCTGAACAATGGGGGGGAGGGCAGACCCACCGAGCTGGACAACGGAGGGAGGACAGTCCCACTGAGCTGGACAACGGGGGGAGGGCAGTCCCACTGAGCTGGACAACGGGGGGAGGGCAGTCCCACTGAGCTGGACAATGGGGGGGAGGGCAGTCCCACTGAGCTGGAGAACGGGGGGAGGACAGTCCCACTGAGCTGGACAACGGGGGGAGGGCAGTCCCACTTAGCTGGACAATGCGGGGGGAGGGCAGTCCCACTGAGCTGGACAATGGGGGGGAGGGCAGTCCCACCGAGCTGGACAACGGAGGGAGGACAGTCCCACTGAGCTGGACAACTGAGGGAGGACAGTCCCACTGAGCTGGAAAACGGGGGGAGGGCAGTGCCACTGAGCTGGACAACGGAGGGGAGGACAGTCCCACTGAGCTGTACAACGGAGGGAGGGCAGTCCCACTGAGCTGGACAACGGAGGGGAGGCGTTGGAGGATGTTGTGTTCGACTGTGTCAAAGATGGCAGAGGTCGAGAAGAATGAGGAGGGATAGTTTACCACGGTCACAGTCTCAGTGCTGTGGCAGGAGCAGAAACACGATTGGAGATATTCAAACATGAGGATGTGAAAAAGATGGGCAGAAATTCGGGAGGCGACAAAACATTGAGGAAGGGGAGTCTGGAGATGGAGATGCACCTGTCTAACTCTTCACCCACGTGTGAAACGGGACGAGTCTCTGATCAAACCCTCTTCTGTGAAATGCACAAACCCTACTTGTGATTCAATGTTGTAGAATCAGTTCAACTCATTTCACTTTTACAGAATATTCCAAGCGCTCTGGCTGGGCGACTGGAATCTCCCAGTTCCACCGGAGGAGTTTGCTTGTTGCAGGCTACAGAAGAAGAGCAAAGTTTCTGATGTTCTCTTTGTACCAAACTGTCTCAGAAAATGCGGCATCGTCACTTCCTGTTTTACATGGAATTATCAGCAGAGAAACAAGCTATTCAGCCCAAGTGGTCTGTGCAGTTGTTTATGGTCCACACGAGCCTGCTGCCAGCGCTCTTCATCTAACCCCATCAGCATGACCTTATATTCCTTTCTCCCTCATGCATTTATCACACATCCCATTCAATGCATCTTTTATTGGCAGTGAGGCTCAGCAACATGGAACTTACCTTCTGACCGATCCTAAACATTTCCAGTGATGTTGTCCCTCCGCCCCCCCCCCCCCCCACCACGGGCACAGCCACCCCCGCCCACCCCCAACTGGCTCAGCCACCTCCCCCCCCCCACTTCACTGGCCCAGGCCCCCGCCACCTCACTGTCCCAGATACCCGCACCCCCCCGCCCCCACAGTGACGGAGGCCCCCCCGCTCCCTCCGGCCCAGCACTCCGCACCCCCCCCACACTGTCCAGGCCTCCGCCCCACATCCTAACTAAAGAACTTAAGGATTGCTTTAGATTGAAAGAAGAAGCTTATAATGTTGCAAAGAATAATGTTAAGCCTGAGGATTAGGAGAGATTCAAAAACGAGCAAAGTTTGGCCAAAAAATTGAAAAGGGAAAAAATAGAATGAGAGAAAACTAGCAAGAAATAAAAAAGCAGATTGTAAGAGCCTCTTCAAGTATGTAAAAAGAAAGAGAGTAGTTAAAGTAAACGTTGGTCTCTTAGAGGTTGAGACAGGAGAAATTAAGGGGAATAAGGAAATGGCAGAAACGTTAAAAAATACTTTGTATCTGTCTTCACAGTAGAAGACACAAAAAGCATTTTAAAAATGGTGCGGAACCAAGTTTGAAAAACGTAACGTAATTAATATAAGTAGAGAAAAAGGACTAGAGGAACTAATGGGACTAAAAGCCGACAAATCCCCTGGATCTAATGACATACATGAATAACGAATTTGCAAAAATGTTAAACAAATATTTTGTATCTCTTCTAACAGTAGAAGACACAAAATGCAAACCAAAAATGGTGGGAAAACAAGAGTCGAATGAGGGTGAGGAACTTAGCGTAATTAATATAAGTAGAGAAAAAGTACTACAGAATTTAATGGGACTAAAAACCGACAAATCCCCTGGACCTGACGGCCTACATCCTGGGGTTCTAAAAGAGGTGGCTGAAGAGATAGTGGTTGCATTGGTTTCGATCTACCAAAATTCCCAAGATTCTGGAATGGTCCCAGCGGATTGGAAGTTTGCAAATGTAACAACCGCTATTCAAGAAAGGAGGGAGAGACAAAACAGGAAACTACAGGCCAGTTAGACTGACATCAGCCGTCGGGAAAATGCTGTAATCCATTGTTAAGGAAGTTGCATCAGGGCACTTAAAAATCATAACATGATTAGGCAAAGTCAACATGTTTTTATGAAAGGGAAATTGTGTTTGACAAATTAGAGTTTTTTGAGGAAGTAACTAGCAGGGTAGATAAAGTGGAACCAGCGGATGTAGTATAATTGGATTTTCCAAAGGCATTCGATAAGGTGCCACATAAAAGGTTATTACACAAGATTAGGGCTCATGGGGTTGGGGGTAATATAGCAGCATGGATAAAGGATTGGTTAAAGGACAGAAAACAGAGATTAGGATAAACGGATCTTTTTCAGGTTGGCAGGGGTAACTAGTGGATCAGTATTGGAGCCTCATCTATTTACAATCTATATTAATGACCTAGATGAAGGGACCGAGTGTAATGAATCCAAGTTTGCTGACGATACAAATCTAGGTGTGAGGGGAACACAGAATCTGAAAAGGGATATCGATAGACTAATTGAGTGGGTAGTAAGCTGCCAGATGCAGCATAACGTAAGGAAATGTGAGGAATAATAGAAAAACAGAATACGTTTTAAATGGTGAGAAACTTACAAATGTTGGTGTTTAGAGAGATTTGGGTGTCCTCGTGCAAGAAACACAGAAAGCTAGCATGCAGGTACAGCAAGCATAAGGAAGGCAATGGCATGTTGGCCTTCATTGCAAGGGGCTTGGAGTATAAGAGTAAGGAAGTCTGCTACAATTGTACAGGGTATTGGTCAGACCACACCTGGAGTACTGTGTACAGTTTTGGTCTCCTTATCTAAGGAATGATATACTTGCCTTGGAGGCGGTGCAAGGAAGGTTCACTAGATTGATTCCTGGGATGAGAGATTGTGTAGAATGGGGCCTATCCGCTCTGGAGTTTAGAAGAATGAGGGGTGATCTCATTAAAACATACAAGATTCTGAAGGGATTAACAGGGTAGATGCTGAGAGGTTGTTTCCCCTGGCTGGAGTGTCTAGAACTAGGGGGCATAGTCTCAGGATAAGGGGTAGCACATTTAAGACTGAGATGAGGAGGAAGTTCTTCACTCAGAGGGTTGTGAATCTTTGGAATTCTCTGCCCCAGGGGGCTGTGAATGCTGAGTCTTTGAGTGCATTCAAGGCTGTGAGAGATAGATTTTTGGACTCTCGGGGAATCCAGGGATATGGAGATCGGGCGGGAGAGTGGAGTTGAGGTCGATGATCAGCCATGATCTTATTGAATGGCGGAACAGGCTCGAGGGGCTGTGTGACCTACTCCTGCTCCTACTTCTTATGTAATAACGCTGTGCTCACTGTCTGACACTACTCCATATCTGCTGGTCACAGGCTACAGGTTGGTCTCTGAATCGTGTTCAATGAATTGATTTTAATTAGTTTCCCTGTTCAATCTATCCCCTTCATCTGTCACCAGACTGAAATATTTTAAACACTGAGATCTGATGGTGTCGGTGTGAGTTCAGCCCCACCTAACAAACAGACACGTGTCCATCTGCTGGGCTCTGCCCCAGACTCTACCCCAGAGTCACCTCTTAGATCAAACCCCTTAACTCAAAAACATACACAAGATTTACTTGTGAATGTGTGTTTAGAGACAAAAACTGATCTCACTTCATATTCCATTGCACAGCCTCATGCTGGATAATTGTGCTCAGTGGTGAGACTCTCCCACTCTCATTCTCACCAATACCTGCCTCACTTTGTAACCTTTGTGTACTGTCTCCAGGACCAGTGTTTACCGGAGTTAATAAGACTTTCTCTGACCTTTCTCCCCAGTCGATCTCTGGAAGCTCTTGGAATCGGAAGGGTTCTCTCTGGTTGGTGTTCTCACAATCCTGTGCTGTTTCAACTGCTGTTGTTCCTCAGTTTACAATCTCTGTTTACTTCCTGCTGTTGACCTTCCTCAATCACTCCGTCATTCACCGGAAGATCTAATTATGGCAGAGGAGAAAATGAGAATATTGAAATCGTGAAATTATGTAATGTAGTATTTATTCTGCTAACTAAAAATTAAATTTCAAGGCCGAGTATTTTGTTGATTTTTCCCTTTCCTCAGATCCAGAGCACGGTTTCCTGAATATCCCCGGAGTTTTGGGCGCAAATGTGCAATTTACTTCCTGTGCTTTATATAAACAGTTGCAGTGTGATCTCACTGGGCCCATCCTCCCCGGGTTACACACTGTCTGATCTCACTGGGCCCATCCTCCCCGGGTTACACAATGTGTGATCTCACTGACCCATCCTCCCCGGGTTACACAATGTCTGATCTCACTGGGCCCATCCTCCCCGGGTAACACACTGTCTGATCTCACTGGGCCCATCCTCCCCGGGTTACACAATGTCTGATCTCACTGGGCCCATCCTCTCCGGGTTACACAATGTCTGATCTCACTGGGCCCATCCTCCCCGGGTAACACACTGTCTGATCTCACTGGGCCCATCCTCCCCGGGTTACACACTGTCTGATCTCACTGAGCCCATCCTCTCCGGGTTACATAATGTCTGATCTCACTGGGCCCATCCTCTCCGGGTTACACAATGTCTGATCTCACTGGGCCCATCCTCTCCGGGTAACACAATGTCTGATCTCAATGGGCCCATCCTCCCCGGGTAACACACTGTCTGATCACACTGGGCCCATCCTCCCCGAGTTACACACTGTCTGATCTCACTGGGCCATCCTACCGGGTTACACACTGTCTGATCACACTGGGCCCATCCTCCCCGGGTTACACACTGTCAGATCTCACTGGGCCCATCCTCCCCGGGTTACACACTGTCTGATCTCACTGGGCCCATCCTCCCCGGGTTACACACTGTCTGATCTCACTGGGCCCATCCTCCCCGGGTTACACACTGACTGATCTCACTGGGCCCATCCTCCCCGGTTTACATACTGTCTGATCTCACTGGGCCCATCCTCCCCGGGTTACACACTGTCTGATCTCACTGGGTCCATCATCCCCGGGTTACACGCTGTCTGATCTCATTAGGCCCATCGTCCCCGGGTTACACACTGTCTGATCTCACTGAGCCCATCCTCCCCGGGTTACACACTGTCTGATCACACTGGAACCTTCCTCCCCGGGTGACACACTGTGTGATCTCACTGGGCCCATCCTCCCCGGGTTACACACTGACTGATCTCACTGGGCCCATCCTCCCCTGGATAAACACTGTCTGATCTCACTTGGCCCATCCTCCCCGGTTCCACACTTTCCTATCTCACTGGGCCCATCCTTTCCCGGGTTACACACTGTCTGATCTCACTGGGCCCATCCCCACCGGGTTACACTCTGTCTGATCACACTGGGCCCATCCTCCCCGGGTTACACACTGTCTGATCTCACTGGGCCCATCCTCCCCGGGTTACACACTGTCTGATCTCACTGGGCCCATCCTCCCCGGGTTACACAATGTCTGATCTCACTGGGCCCATCCTCCCCGGGTAACACACTGACTGATCTCACTGGGCCCATCCTCCCCGGGTTACACAATGTCTGATCTCACTGGGCCCATCCTCTCCGGGTTACACAATGTCTGATCTCACTGGGCCCATCCTCCCCGGGTAACACACTGTCTGATCTCACTGGGCCCATCCTCCCCGGGTTACACACTGTCTGATCTCACTGAGCCCATCCTCTCCGGGTTACATAATGTCTGATCTCACTGGGCCCATCCTCTCCGGGTTACACAATGTCTGATCTCACTGGGCCCATCCTCTCCGGGTAACACAATGTCTGATCTCAATGGGCCCATCCTCCCCGGGTAACACACTGTCTGATCACACTGGGCCCATCCTCCCCGAGTTACACACTGTCTGATCTCACTGGGCCATCCTACCGGGTTACACACTGTCTGATCACACTGGGCCCATCCTCCCCGGGTTACACACTGTCAGATCTCACTGGGCCCATCCTCCCCGGGTTACACACTGTCTGATCTCACTGGGCCCATCCTCCCCGGGTTACACACTGTCTGATCTCACTGGGCCCATCCTCCCCGGGTTACACACTGACTGATCTCACTGGGCCCATCCTCCCCGGTTTACATACTGTCTGATCTCACTGGGCCCATCCTCCCCGGGTTACACACTGTCTGATCTCACTGGGTCCATCATCCCCGGGTTACACGCTGTCTGATCTCATTAGGCCCATCGTCCCCGGGTTACACACTGTCTGATCTCACTGAGCCCATCCTCCCCGGGTTACACACTGTCTGATCACACTGGAACCTTCCTCCCCGGGTGACACACTGTGTGATCTCACTGGGCCCATCCTCCCCGGGTTACACACTGACTGATCTCACTGGGCCCATCCTCCCCTGGATAAACACTGTCTGATCTCACTTGGCCCATCCTCCCCGGTTCCACACTTTCCTATCTCACTGGGCCCATCCTTTCCCGGGTTACACACTGTCTGATCTCACTGGGCCCATCCCCACCGGGTTACACTCTGTCTGATCACACTGGGCCCATCCTCCCCGGGTTACACACTGTCTGATCTCACTGGGCCCATCCTCCCCGGGTTACACACTGTCTGATCTCACTGGACCCATCCTCCCCGGGTTACACACTGTCTGATCTCACTGGGCCCATCCTCCCCGGGTTACACACTGTGTAATCACACTGGGCCCATCCTCCCCGGGTTACACTCTGTCAGATCTCACTTGTTCATTCCGCCCCGGGTTACACATTGTCTGATCTCACTGGACACATCCTCCCCGGGTTACACACTGTCTGATCTCACTGGTCCCATCCTCCCCGAGTTACACTCTGTCTCATCTCACTGGGCCCATCCTCCAAGTGTCACACACTGTCTGATCTCATTGGCCCAACCTCTCCGGGTGACACACAGTCTGATCTCACTGGGCCAATCCTCTCCTCGTTACACACTGTCAGATCTCACTGGGCCCTTCCTCCCCGGGATACACAATCTCTCTTCTCACTGGGCCCACCCTCCCCGGTTACACACTGTCTGTTCTCAGTGTGCACTTCCTCCCCGTGTTACTCTCTGTCTGACCTCACTAGACCCATCCTCTCCGGATTACACACTGTCTGATCTCACTCGGGCCATCCTCCCTGGGTTACACACTGTCTGATCTCACTGGGACCATCCTCCCTGGGTTACACACTGTCTGATCTCACTGGGACCATCCCACTCGGGTTACACACTGTCTGATCTCACTGGGCCCATCCTCGCCGGGTTTCACTCTGTCTGATCTCACTGGACAAATCCTCCCCGGGTTAAACACTATCTGATCACACTGGGACCATCCCACTCGGGTTACACACTGTCTGATCTCACTGGGCCCATCCTCGCCGGGTTTCACTCTGTCTGATCTCACTGGACAAATCCTCCCCGGGTTAAACACTGTCTGATCACACTGGGTCCATCCTCCCCGGGTTACACACTGTCTGATCTCACTGGGCCCATTCTCCCCAGTTTAAACACTGTCTGATATCACTGGGCCCATCCTCCTCGGGTTACACACTGTCTGATATCACTGGGCCCATCCTCCCCGGGTTACACGCTGTCTGATCTCACTGGGCCCATCCTCCCCGGATTACACACTGTCTGATCTCACTGGGACCATCCTCCCTGGTTACACACTGTCTGATCTCACTGGCCCATCCTCCACGGGATATACACTGTCTGATCTCACTGGGCCCAACCTCCCCGGGTTACACACTGTCTGATCTCACTGGGCCCATCCTCGCCGGGTTACACACTGTATGATCTCACTGGGCCCATCCTCGCCGGGTTACACACTGTCTGATCTCACTCGGCCCATCCTCCACGGGTTACACACTGACTGATCTCACTGGGCCCATCCTCGCCGGGTTACACACTGTCTGATCTCACTGGGCCCATCCTCCCCGCGTTACACTCTGTCTGATCTCACTGGACCCATCCTCCCCGTTTAACACACTGTCTGATCTCATTGGCCCATCATCTCCGGTGACACACTGTCTGATCTCACTGGGCACATCCTCCCCATGTTACACACTGTCTGATCTCACTGGACCCATCTTCCCCGGGTTACACACTGTCTGATCTCACTGCGACAATCCTCCCCGGGTTAAACTCTGTCTGATCTCACTGGACACATCCTCCCCGGGTTGCACAATGTCTGATCTCACTGGGCCCATCCTGCGCGGTTTGAACACTGTCTGATCTCACTGGACACATCCTCCCCGTGATACACACTGTCTGATCTCACTGGTCCCATCCTCCCCGAGTTACACTCTGTCTCATCTCACTGGGCCCATCCTCCAAGTGTCACACACTGTCTGATCTCATTGGCCCAACCTCTCCGGGTGACACACAGTCTGATCTCACTGGGCCAATCCTCTCCTCGTTACACACTGTCTGTTCTCAGTGTGCACTTCCTCCCCGTGTTACACTCTGTCTGACCTCACTAGACCCATCCTCTCCGGATTACACACTGTCTGATCTCACTCGGGCCATCCTCCCTGGGTTACACACTGTCTGATCTCACTGGGACCATCCTCCCCGTGTTACACACTGTCTGATCTCACTGGGCCCATCCTCGCCGGGTTTCACTCTGTCTGATTTCACTGGACAAATCCTCCCCGGGTTAAACACTATCTGATCACACTGGGACCATCCCACTCGGGTTACACACTGTCTGATCTCACTGGGACCATCCTCCCCATGTTACACACTGTCTGATCTCACTGGGCCCATCTTCCCCGGGTTACACACTGTCTGATCTCACTGCGACAATCCTCCCCGGGTTAAACTCTGTCTGATCTCACTGGACACATCCTCCCCGGGTTGCACAATGTCTGATCTCACTGGGCCCATCCTCCCCGAGTTACACTCTGTCTCATCTCACTGGGCCCATCCTCCAAGTGTCACACACTGTCTGATCTCATTGGCCCAACCTCTCCGGGTGACACACAGTCTGATCTCACTGGGACCTTCCTCCCCGGGATACACAATCTCTCTTCTCACTGGGCCCACCCTCCCCGGGTTACACACTGTCTGTTCTCAGTGTGCACTTCCTCTCCGGGTTACACGCTGTTTTATCTCACTGGGCCCATCCTCCCGGGTTACTCTTTGTCTGATCTCACGAAGTCCATCCTCACCGGGTCATACACTGTATGATCTCACTGGGCCCATCATACCCTGGTTACACACTGTCTGATCTCACTGGGCCCATACTCCACGGTTTACACACTGTCTGATCTCACTGGGCCCATCCTTCCCGGGTTACACAATGTCTGATCTCACTGGGCCCATCCTCCCCGGATTAAACACTGACTGTTCTCACTGTGCCATTCCTGCCCGGGTTACACACTGTCTGATCTCACTGGGCCCATCCTTCCCGGGTTACACACTGTCTGTTATGCTGGTCCCATCCTCCCGGTTTACACACTGTGTAATCACACTGGGCCCATCCTCCCCGGGTTACACACTGACTTTTCTCACTGTGACACTCCTACCCGGGTTACACACTGTCTGAACTCACTGGGCCCATCCTCACCGGGTTATATACTGTTTTATTTCACTGGGGCCATCCTCCCCGGGTTACACACTGTCTTATCTCACTAGGCCCATCCTCCCGGGTTACACACTGTCTGAACTCACTGGGCCCATCCTCAACGGGTTATATACTGTTTTATTTCACTGGGCCCATCCTCCCCGGTTTACACACTGTCTGATATCATTGGGCCCATCCTCCCCGGGTTACACACTTTCTGATCTCACTGGGCCCGTCCTGCCCGTGTTACACACTGTCTAATCTCACTGGGCCCATCCTCCCCGGGAAAAACATTGTCTTATCTCACTGGACCAATCCTTCACGGGTTACACAATGTCTGATGTCACTGGGCCCATCCTCCCCGGATTAAACACTGTCTGTTCTCACTGTTCCATTCCTACCCGGGTTAAACACAGTCTCATCTCACTGGACCCATCCTTCCCGGGTTACACACTGTCTGTTCTTCCTGGGCCCATCCTCCCGGTTTGCACACTGTGTGATCACACTGGGCCCATCCTCCCCGGCTTACACACTGATTGTTCTCACTGTGCCATTCCTACCTGGGTTACACACTGTCAGATCTCACTGTGCCCTTCCTCCCCGGGAAAAACAATGTCTGATCTCAATAGGCCCATCCTCCTCGGTTTACACACTGTCTGATCTCACTGGGCCCATCCTCCCCGGGTGACACACTGTCTGATCTCACTAAGTCTATCCTCCCCGAGTAACACACTGTATGATCTCACTGGGCCCATCCTCCCCGAGTTACACACTGTCTGAACTCAGTGGGCCCATCCTCCCCGGGTTACACACAGTCTGATCTCACTTGGCCCATCCTCCCCGGGTTATACACTGTCTAATCTCACTGTGCCCATCCTCCCCGGGTTACACACTGTCTGATCTCACTCTGCCGATCCTCCCCGGGTTACACACTGTCTGATCTCACTGGGCCCATCCTCCGCGGGTTAAACACTGTCCCATCTCATTGGGCACATCCTCCCCGGGTTACACACTCTCTGATCTCACTGGGCCCATCCTCCACGGGTTACACACTGTCTGATCTCACTGTGCCCATCCTCCCCGGGTTACACACTGTCTGATCTCACTGGGCCCATCCTCCCAGGTTTAGATACTGTCTGATCTCACTGGGCCCATCCTCCCCGCGTTACACACTGACTCATCTCACTGGGCCCTTTCTCCCAGGGTTACACGCTGTCTGATCTGACCGGGCCCATCATATCCGGGTTACACGTTGTCTGATCATACTGGGTTCATCATCCACGTGTTATACACTGTCTGATCGCACTATCCCATCCTCCCCGGTTACACACTGTGTCATCTCACTCGGTCCATCCTCCCCAGGTTACACACTTTCTGATAATACTGGGCTCATCTTCCACGTGTTACACACTGTTTGATAGCACTGGGCCCATCCTCCCCGGGTAACAGACTGTCTGATCTCACTGGGCCAATCCTCCCCGAGTTACACACGTTCTGATCTCACTGGGCCCATTCTCCCCGGTTACACACTGTCTGATCTCACTTGGCCCATCCTCCCTGGGTTACACACTGTCTGATCACCCTGGGCCAATCATCCCCTGTTTACTCATTATCTGTTCTCACTGGACCAACTCTCCCCGGGTTACAAATTATCTGATCTCAATGGGCCCATCCCCCCCGGGTTACACACTGTCTGATTACACTGGGCCCATACTACCCGGGTTACACACTGTCTGATCTCACTGGGCCCATCCTCCCCGGTTTACACACTGTCTGATCATACTCGGTCCATCCTCTCCGGGTTGCACACTGTCTGATCTCACTGGGCCCATCCTCCCCGGTTTACACACTGTCTGATCATACTCGGTCCAGCCTCTCCGGGTTACACACTGTCTGATCTCACTGGGCCCATCCTCTCCGGGTTACACACTGTCTGATCTCTGTGGTCCCATCCGCCCCGGGTTACACAATGTCTGATCTCATTGGGCCCATCTTCCCCGCGTTACACATTGTGTTATCTCACTGGGTCCATCCTCCCCGGGTTACACACTTTCTGATCAACTGGGTCCATCCTCTCCGGTTTGCACACTGTCTGATATCACTGGGCCCATCGTCCCCTGGATACACACTGTCTGATCTCACTGGACCCATCCTCCCCGGGTTACACACTGTCTGATCTCACTGGGCCCATCCTCCCCGGTTACACACTGTCTGATATCACTTGACCCATCCTCCCTGCGTAACACACTGTCTGATCTCACTGGGCCCATCCTCCCGGGTTACACACTGTGTGATCTCACTGGGCCCATCCTCCTGGGTTACACACTGTCTGAACTCGCTGGGCCCATCCTCACCGGGTTACACACTGTCTGATCTCTCTGGGCCCATGCTCCCCGGGTTACACACTGTCTGATCTGACTGGGCACATCCAACCCGGGTTACATACTGTCGGATCTCACTGGGCCCTACCTCTCGGGTTACACACTCTCTGCTCTCACTGGGCCCATCCTTACCGTGTTACACACTGTTTGATCTCACAGGGCCCATCCTCCCCGGATTACACATTGTGTGATCTCACTGGGTCCATCCTCCCCGGGTTACACACTTTCTGATCAAACTGGTTTCCATACTCTCCGGGTTGCACACTGTCTGATCTCACTGGTCCCATCCTCCCCGGGTTACACACTGTCTGATCTCACTGTGTTCATCCTCCAGGTGTTAAATACTGTCTGATATCACTGGACCCATCCTCCCTGGGTAACACACTGTCTGAACTCACTGGGCCCATGCTCCCCGTTTACACACTGTCTGATATCACTTGACCCATCCTCCCTGGGTAACACACTGTCTGATCCCACTGGGCCCATCCTCCCCGGATTACACACTGTCTGATCTCACTGGGCCCATCCTCCCCGGGTTACACACTGTCTGATCTCACTGGGACCGTCCTCCCCGGGTTGCACACTGTCTGATCTCACTGAGTCCATCCTCCGCGGTTACACACTGTCTGATCACACAGGGCCCATCCTCCCCGGGTTACACACTGTCTAATCTCACTGGGCCCATCCTCCCCGGGTTACACACTGTCTGATCACACTGGGCCCATCCTCCCTAGGCTACACACTTCTTTTTCCCATATCTCTCTGCTGTTTTTCTGTCCGATGTTTCTATCTTGTGTTCATTTTCACAATTATCACAATTTGTAAGCATAAAAATGTGTCTTATTTAATCGGCACTACCCAATCCTTTGTTATTAGTAATGGCGAGTGAAAGGTTAAATTGAACATTGACATTTAATGTGCAACCGGAAATGACTGTGACAGGACATGTATTTGACCAACAGTCAGTGTGTCGCTTGCAGGATGTGTGCGGTACGAATAAGACTTTGAATGTATTATATGTGAATCTCGCATGCCTGGCTCATACTAAGACAGATGGACAGGAAAATCTTCTCTCTGCGTTTGTTGCAAGAGGCTAGATTGACAGGCGGACAAGTACGAATGTTCATTACACTGCCCCCAGTACTGGGAGTACGGAATAGCGTGTGGAATAATATTCCCGGTTCAAACTGAACTGAAACAATCCTGATCAATAGAAGAAATGTGTTATTAAACCATTACAATAAGAAGTCTTGCTAATTATTGATCCCGATTAATCTAGTGCTCAAAATCAACAGAATCTGACCAGTGGTGTCCCCAGTGATGTGTATTGGCCATTCAGCTTTTCATACTTTCTAAATGACTTGAATGAAGGAGGACAGAGCCGTGTTTCTAAATTTGCTGACGACACTAAGTTAGTTCGCACAGTAAGCAGTGCAGATGGAAGATAAAGCGGCAAAGGAACATTGATGGATTTAATGAGTAGACAAAGCTGTGGCTGATGTAATCTGAAGTTGGAAAGTGTGCGGCCACCCACTATGGACCTAAGAAAGATAGATCAGAGTCATTTCCAAATGGCGAGGAGCTAGGAACAGTGGAGGAGCTGATTGATGTAGGTGGACGATTAAAGAAATCACTGAAAGAAAGTGCACAGATACAAAATTAATTAAAAAGGCTATTATAATATCGGCCTCTCTCTCAAGTGGGCTGGACTCACCGGCATCATCAGCAGCGAGAGCGGCCCTGGGTGGAGACCAAGCGCAGAGACCGCGGATTTAAAGGGCGGGGGAGAGAGAGAGCGGGCAAAACTCACCGGCGGCAGCAGCGAGAGCGGCCCTTGGTGGAGACCGAGCGCAGAGACCGAGGATGTATAGAGCAGTGGAGAGAGAGCGAGCAAAGCTCACCGGCGGCAGCAGCGAGAGCGGCCCTGGGTGGAGACCGAGCGCAGAGAGCGGAAGAGAGAGAAAAACCAAAAGGACGTCACAGGACACTTGGCAACTGATTGGTTGGTGAAGGTCACGTAGTTTTTTAAAAATCTTTTTCTTGCTCCTCAAGGGGCCGGGCTTAAAAAGCTGGTTAGAGATAAAACAGAAACTTAGAGATTGGTAACTGTTAATACTGTATTAAAATAGCAACTGTTAATACTGTATTAAATTAGTAACTGTTAATACTATATTATGTTATTAATTTGAATTAGATACATTTCGTCTTAAATTTCTGTAAAGCTAGTTAATAGCCGATTAAATAGAGGTATGGCAGGGCAGCTCAGTCCCACGGAGTGCACATCTTGTTCCATGTGGGAAATCCAGGATGCTTCCCGTGTGCAGGAGGTGTCGTCAGCTGGAGGAGCTCGAGCTCCGGGTTTAGGATCTTGAGCAGCAACTGGCGTCACTGCGGTGCATTCGTGAGGCTGAGAGCTACGTGGATAGCACGTTTCAGGAGGCGGTCACCCCGCAGCTAATGAGTGTGTAGGCCGAGAGGGAATTGGTGACTGCCAGACAGAAAAAGGGACCCTGAATGCATCTCGCTCTCTTACCAGTGTTCTGTTCTGAGTACTGGTGAGGGAGATGATTCCTTTGGGGATTACAGCCAGAGCCTAGTCCGCGGCACCAGTGTTGGCTCAGATGTACAGCGGGAAGGAAGACGAGTGGGAGAGCAAGTGTGGCAGGGGATTCGACAGTTAGGGGAGCAGACAAGTGTTTCTGCGGCCGCAGACGTGACTCCAGGATGGTACCTTACCTCCCAGGATTAAGGATGTCACTGAGCGGCGGCAGAACATTCTCAGCGAGGACGGTCAACAGTCAAAGATCGTGCTCCATATTGTTACAAACGACATAAGTAGATAGAGGGAAGAGGTCCTGCAGGCAGATTTTAGGGAGCTAGGAAAGAGATTAAAAAGCAGGACCTCCAAGGCAGTAACATCTCAGGACCTCCAAGGCAGTAACCTCTGAGGAACTCCAAGGTAGTAACCTCTCAGGACCTCCAAGGCAGTAACCTCTCAGGACCTCCAAGTCAGTAACCTCTCAGGAACTCCAAGGTAGTAACCTCTCAGGACCTCCAAGGTAGTAACCTCTCAGGACCTCCAAGGTAGTAACCTCTCAGGACCTCCAAGGCAATAAACTCTCAGGACCTCAAAGGTTGTAACCTATCAGGACCTCCAAGGTAGTAACCTCACAGGACCTCCAAGGCAGTAACCTCTCAGGACCTCCAAGATAGTAACCTCTCAGGAACTCCAAGATAGTAACCTCTCAGGACCTCCAAGGTAGTAACCTCTCAGGACCTCCAAGATAGTAACCTCTCAGGACCTCCAAGGTAGTAACCTCACAGGACCTCCAAGGCAGTAACCTCTCAGGACCTCCAAGATAGTAACCTCTCAGGACCTCCAAGGTAGTAACCTCTCAGGACCTCCAAGGTAGTAACCTCTCAAGACCTCCAAGGGAGTAATCTCTCAGGACCTCCAAGATAGTAAACTCTCAGGACCTCCAAGATAGTAACCTCTCAGGACCTCCAAGATAGTAACGTCACAGGACCTCCAAGGTAGTAACCTATCAGGACCTCCAAGGCAGTAACCTCTCAGGACCACCAAGGCAGTAACCTCTCAGGACCTCCAAGGTAGTAACCTCTCAGGACATCCAACGCAGTAACCTCTCAGTACCTCCAAGGCAGTAACCTCTCAGGACCTCCATTGTAGTAACCTCTCAGGACCTCTAAGGTAGTAACCACTCAGGACCTCCATGGCAGTTAACTCTCAGGACCTCCAAGGCAGCAACCTCTCAGGACCTCAAAGGCAGTAACCTCTCAGGACCTCCAAGGTAGTAATCTCTCAGGACCTCCAAGGCAGTAACCTCTCAGGACCTCCAAGATAGTAAGGTCACAGGACCTCCAAGGCAGTAACCTCTCAGGACCTCCAAGATAGTAAACTCTCAGGACCGCCAAGGCAGTAAACTCTCAGGACCTCCAAGATAGTAATCTCTCAGGACTTCCAAGGCAGTAACCTCTCAGTACCTCCAAGATAGTAACCTCTCTAGACCTGCAAGATAGTAACCTCTGAGAACCTCCAAAATAGTAACCTCTCAGGACCTCCAAGATAGTAACGTCACAGGACCAACAAGGTAGTAACCTATCAGGACCTTCAAGGCAGTAACCTCTCAGGACCTCCAAGGCAGTAACCTCTCAGGACCTCCAAGGTAGTAACCTCTCAGGACCTCCAAGGCAGTAACCTCTCAGGACCTCCAAGGCAGTAACCTCTCAGGGCCTCCAAGATAGTAACCTCTCAGGACCTCCACGGCAGTGACCTCTCAGGACCTCCAAGGTAGTAACCTCTCAGGTCCTCCAAGATATTAACCTCTCAGGACCTCCGAGGCAGTAACCTCTCAGGACCTCCAAGGCAGTAACCTCTCAGGACCTCCAAGGTAGTAATCTCTCAGGACCTCCAAGGCAGTAACCTCTCAGGACCTCCAAGATAGTAACGTCACAGGACCTCCAAGGCAGTAACCTCTCAGGACCTCCAAGATAGTAAACTCTCAGGACCTCCAAGGCAGTAAACTCTCTGGACCTCCAAGATAGTAATCTCTCAGGAATTCCAAGGCAGTAACCTCTAGGACTTCCAAGATAGTAACCTCTCGAGACCTCCAAGATAGTAACCTCTCAGGACCTCCAAGATAGTAACCTCTCAGGACCTCCAAGATAGTAGTCTCTCAGGACGTCCAAGGAGGTAACCTCTCAGGACCTCCAAGGCAGTAACCTCTCAGGACATCCAAGATAGTAACGTCACAGGACCTCCAAGGCAGTAACCTCTCAGGACCTCCAAGATAGTAACGTCACAGGACCTCCAAGGCAGTAACCTCTCAGGACCACCAAGATAGTAAACTCTCAGGTCCTCCAAGGCAGTAACCTCTCAGGACCTCCATGATAGTAATCTCTCAGGACTTCCAAGGCAGTAACCTCTCAGGACCTCCAAGATAGTAACCTCTCTAGACCTCCAAGATAGTAACCTCTCAGGACCTCCAAGATAGTAAACTCTCAGGACCTCCAAGGCAGTAACCTCTCAGGACCTCCAAGATAGTAAACTCTCAGGACCTCCAAGATATTAACCTCTCAGGACCTCCAAGGCAGTAACCTCTCAGATCCTCCAAGATAGTAAACTCTCAGGACCTCCAAGATAGTAACCTCTCAGGACCTCCAAGGCAGTAACCTCTCAGGACCTCCAAGGCATTAACCTCTCAGGACCTCCAAGGTAGTAACCTCTCAGGACCTCCAAGGCAGTAACCTCTCAGGACCTCCAAGGCAGTAACCTCTCAGGACCACCAAGGCAGTAACCTCTCAGGACCTCCAAAGGTAGTAAGCCTCTCAGGACCTCCAAGGTAGTAAGCCTCTCAGGACCTCCAAGATAGTAAGGTCACAGGACCTCCAAGGCAGTAACTCTCAGGACCTCTAAGATAGTAACCTCTCAGGACTCAGGCAGTACCTCTCAGTACCTCCAAGGCAGTAACCTCTCAGGACCTCCATTGTAGTAACACCTCAGGACCTCCAAGGTAGTAACCACTCAGGACCTCCAAGGCAGTTAACTCTCAGGACCTCCAAGGCAGTAACCTCTCAGGAACTCAAAGGCAGTAACCTCTCAGGACCTCCAAGGTAGTAATCTCTCAGGACCTCCAAGGCAGTAACCTCTCAGGACCTCCAAGATAGTAAGGTCACAGGACCTCCAAGGCAGTAAACTCTCAGGACCTCCAAGATAGTAATCTCTCAGGACTTCCAAGGCAGTAACCTCTCAGTACCTCCAAGATAGTAACCTCTGAGGACCTCCAAAATAGTGACTTCTCAGGACATCCAAGATAGTAACCTCTCAGGACCTCCAAGATAGTAACCTCTCAGGACATCCAAGATAGTAACCTCTCAGGACCTCCAAGGTAGTAATCTCTCAGGACCTCCAAGGCAGTAACCTCTCAGGACCACCAAGGCAGTAACCTCTCAGGACCTCCAAGGTAGTAACCTCTCAGGACCTCCAAGGCAGTAACCTCTCAGTACCTCCAATGCAGTAACCTCTCAGGACCTCCATTGTAGTAACCTCTCAGGACCTCCGAGGTAGTAACCACTCAGGACCTCCATGGCAGTTAACTCTCAGGACCTCCAAGGCAGTAACCTCTCAGGACCTCAAAGGCAGTAACCTCTCAGGACCTCCAAGGTAGTAATCTCTCAGGACCTCCAAGGCAGTAACCTCTGAGGACCTCCAAGGTAGTAAGGTCACAGGACCTCCAAGGCAGTAACCTCTCAGGACCTCAAAGATAGTAAACTCTCAGGACCTCCAAGGCAGTAAACTCACAGGACCTCCAAGATAGTAATCTCTCAGGACTTCCAAGGCAGTAACCTCTCAGTACCTCCAAGATAGTAACCTCTCTAGACCTCCAAGATAGTAACCTCTGAGGACATCCAAAATAGTGACCTCTCAGGACATCCAAGATAGTATCCTCTCAGGACCTCCAAGATAGTAACCTCTCAGGACCTCCAAGATAGTAACCTCTCAGGACCTCCAAGATAGTAACGTCACAGGACCAACAAGGTAGTAACCTATCAGGACCTTCAAGGCAGTAACCTCTCAGGACCTCCAAGGCAGTAACCTCTCAGGACCTCCAAGGTAGTAACCTCTCAGGACCTCCAAGGCAGTAACCTCTCAGGACCTCCAAGGCAGTAACCTCTCAGGACCTCCAAGGTAGTAACCTCTCAGGACCTCCAAGGCAGTAACCTCTCAGGACCTCCAAGGCAGTAACCTCTCAGGACCTCCAAGGCAGTAACCTCTCAGGAGCTCCAAGAATGTTACCTCTCAGGACCTCCAAGGCAGTAAACTCTCAGGACCTCCAAGATATTAACCTCTCAGGACCTCCAAGGCAGTAACCTCTCAGGTCCTCCAAGATATTAACCTCTCAGGACCTCCAAGGCAGTAACCTCTCAGGACCTCCAAGGCAGTAACCTCTCAGGTCCTCCAAGATATTAACCTCTCAGGACCTCCAAGGCAGTAACCTCTCAGGACCTCCAAGGCAGTAACCTCTCAGGACCTCCAAGGTAGTAATCTCTCAGGACCTCCAAGGCAGTAACCTCTCAGGACCTCCAAGATAGTAACGTCACAGGACCTCCAAGGCAGTAACCTCTCAGGACCTCCAAGATAGTAAACTCTCAGGACCTCCAAGGCAGTAAACTCTCAGGACCACCAAGATAGTAATCTCTCAGGACTTCCAAGGCAGTAACCTCTAGGACTTCCAAGATAGTAACCTCTCTAGACCTCCAAGATAGTAACCTCTCAGGACCTCCAAGATAGTAACCTCTCAGGACCTCCAAGATAGTAATCTCTCAGGACTTCCAAGGCAGTAACCTCTCAGGACCTCCAAGGCAGTAACCTCTCAGGACCTCCAAGATAGTAACGTCACAGGACCTCAAAGGCAGTAACCTCTCAGGACCTCCAAGATAGTAAACTCTCACGACCTCCAAGGCAGTAACCTCTCAGGACCTCCATGATAGTAATCTCTCAGGACTTCCAAGGCAGTAACCTCTCAGGACCTCCAAGATAGTAACCTCTCTAGACCTCTAAGATAGTAAACTCTCAGGACCTCCAAGGCAGTAACCTCTAAGGACCTCCAGGGCAGTAACCTCTCAGGACCTCCAAGGCAGTAACCTCTCAGGACCTCCAAGATAGTAACCTCTCAGGACCTCCAAGATATTAACCTCTCAGGACCTCCAAGGCAGTAACCACTCAGGACCTCCAAGATAGTAACCTTTCAGGACCTCCAAGGCAGTAACCTCTCAGAACCTCCAAGATAGTAAACTCTCAGGACCTCCAAGGCAGTAACCTCTCAGGACCTCCAAGGTAGTAACCTCTCAGGACCTCCAAGGCCGTAACCTCTCAGGACCTCCAAGGTAGTAACCTCTCAGGACCTCCAAGGCAGTAACCTCTCTGGACCTCCAAGGCAGTAACCTCTCAGGACCTCCAAGGTAGTAACCTCTCAGAACCTCCAAGATAGTAACCTCTCAGGACCTCCAAGATAGTAACCTCTCACGACCTCCAAGGCAGTAACCACTCAGGACCTCCACGGCAGTGACCTCTCAGGACCTCCAAGGCAGTACTCCCGGTGCCACACCCGAGTGAGTATTGAAATTGAAGGACTGAGCAGAAGAGTATTTGGCTGGAGAGATGGTGCAGGAGGGAAGGGTTTCAGATTCCTGAGGCATTGGGACTGGTTCTGGTTAACGTGGGACCTGTAAAGACCGGACGTGCTGCTCCTCAACTGTGCCGGAACCAATAACCTCGCAAGTAGGTTTACTAATTCTGTTGGGGAGAGTTTAAACTAATTTGGCACGTGGATGGGCAAAAGGAAGTAAGGTTAGAAAGGTGAAATAAAGGGCTAAAAGGATTGAGAGAGGCAGAGAGCACTAAAATAAGAAATAGTAAGATATTAGGTGGGGTCCAACACAGAGAGAATACAGTATGATCTAAGATGGGTTTATAATTTATGTATGTGATCGCACGAAGCGTAGTAAACAGGGTAAATGAGCTGCAGGCACAAATAACCACGTTGGAATAAGATGTTGTGTCGGTAACTGAGACCTGGCTCAAAAGAGGGCAGGATTGGTTATTAAATATTGCTAATAAAAAGGTGTCAGGAAAGATTGGGAAGGAAAGATAGGAGGTGGTGTGGCAGTATTGTTTAAGGAGAATGTTACAGTGCTGGAGAGAGAGGATGTCCTGGAGGGGTACAGGCCAGAATCTATAATGCTAGAGTTAAGAAATAATAGAGGTGCCTTTGCACGACTAGGTGTATTCTATAGATCACCAGATATTGGGTGAGATATGGAGGAAAGCATAGCAGAGAAATTAAAGAGATGTGCAAGGACTATAGAGGTGTAATAATGGGGGACTTCAACTATCCTAATATAGACTGGGATTGTAATCGTGTTAAGGGCAGAGAAGGGAAAGAATTTCTGAAGTGTGTTCAGGAAAACTTTCCTGATCAGTTTGTTTCCGGCCCGACGAGGGAGGAGGCTTTGCTGGATCTGGTTCTGGGGAATGAGGTAGGTCAAGTGGAGCATGTGTCATTAGGGGAACATTTAGGGAACAGTGATCACAATATCATAAGGTTTAGATTAGCTATGGAAAAGTACAGGGAGCAATCTAGAGTAAAAATGTTTTTTTGGGGGAAGGCCAATTTCAGTGGAATGAGAACGGATCTGGCCCGGGTAAACTGGAATCAAAGATTGGCAGGCAAAACTGTAGTGGAACAATGGGCTGCCTTTACAGAGCAAATAGTTCAGTCGATGTTCATTCCCACGAGGGAGAAAGGTAAGGCAACTATAATCAGAGCTCTCTGGATGATGAAAGTGTTAGAGAATATGATGAAGCAGAAAGAGAGCGCGCATGACAGATGTCAGATTGCAGATACATCTGAGAATCAGGCTATATATAGAAAGGTCAGAGGAGAAGTGAAAAGGAAAAAAAAAGGGGCAAAGAGAGGATATGAGAATAGAATGGCAGCCAACATAAAAGGTAATCCAAAAGTCTTCTTTAGGCATTTACATAGTAAAAGTGTCGAAAGAGGAGGAGTGGTGCCGATTATGATTCAAAAAGGAGATCTATGCAGGAGGCATAGGGTATAGCTGAGGTACTAAGTGAGTTGTTAGCATCTGTCTTCACCAAGGAAGAGGATGCTGCCATAGATATAGTGAAGGAGGTGGCAGCAGAGAGATTTGGTAGGATAAAATTTAATAAGGAATAGGTATGTGAAATGTTGGCTGTACTTAATGGAAATAAATCACCAGGAGCGGATGGGATGCATCCTAGAATAGTGAGGGGATTGTGATGAAATACTCTCCACTTGCCTGGATGAGTGCAGCTCCAACAACACGCAAGAAGCTCGACACCATCCAGAACAAAGCAGCCATCTTGATTGGCACCCCATCCACCATCTTAAACATTCAGTCCCTGCACCACCGGCGTACCGTGGCTGCAGTGTGTACCATCTACAAGATGCACTGCAGCAACTCGCCAAGGCTTCTTCGGCAGCACCTCCCAAACCCGCAACATCTTCCACCTGAAATGAGAAGGGCAGCAGGTGCATGGGAGCACCATTACCTCAAAGTTTCCCTCCAAGTCACACACCATCCTGACTTAGAATTATATCGCCAAGCCTTCATCGTCACTGTGTCAAAATCCTGGAACTCCCTACCTAACATCATTGTGGGAGTACCATCTCCACACGGACTGCAGCGGTTCAAGAAGGCGGCTCACCACCACCTTCTCAAGGGCAATTAGGGATGGGCACTAATGCTGGCCTTGCCAGCGACGCCCACGTCCCACAAACGAATAAAAAAAGAAATATAATTAAGGGCGTCAATCGCAGAGTTACTGGACATAATATTCCAATCCTCCATAGATATGGGGGTGGTGCCAGTGGACTGGAGAATTACAAATCTTATACCATTGTTCAAAAAACAGTGTAAAGCTAAACCCAGCAACTACAGGCCAGTCAGTTTAACCTCGGTAGTGGGGAAGCTTTTCGAAACAGTAATCAAGGACAAAATCAGCAATCACTTGCATAGGGGTGGATAATTAAGGAAAGCTAGCAGGGATTTGTAAAAGGCAAATCATGTTTAACCAACCTGATCAAGTTTTTTGATGAGGTTACAGACAGGGATAATGAGGGTAATGCGGTTGACGTGGTGTACATGGATTTCCAAAAGACGTTCGATAATGTGCCACATAATAACCTTGCCAGCAAAACTGAAGCCCATTGAATAAAATATAACAACATAAGAAATAAGATCATGAGTCGGTCACACGGCCCCTCAATAAGATCATGGCTGATCATCGACCTCAACTCCACTTTCCCGCCCGCTCTCCATATCCCTTGATTCCCCTAGAGTCCAAAAATCTATCTATCTCAGCCTTGTATATACTCAAAGACTCAGCATTCACAGCCCTCTGGGGCAGAGAATTCCAAAATTTCACAATCATCTGAGTGAAGAAATTCCTCCTCATCTCGGTCTTAAATGGCCGGCCCCTTATCCTGAGTCTATACCACCTAGTTCTATTCACTCCAGCCAGGGGAAACAAGCTCTCAGCATCTACCCTGTCAATCCCCTTCAGAATCTTACATGTTTCAATAAGATCACCTCTTATGCTTCTAACTCCAGAGAGTACATGCCCATTCTACACTATCTCTCGTCAAAGGACAGCCCTCTCATCCCAGGAATCAATCTAGTGAACCTTCGTTGCAGCGACTCCAAGGCAAGTATACCCTTCCTCAGATCAGGAGACCAAAACTGTGCACAGTGCTCCGGGTGTGGTCTCACCATGGCCCTGTACAATTGTAGCAAGACTTCTTTGCTCTTATACTACAACACCCTTGCAATTAAGGCTAACATTCTATTTGCCTTCCTTATTGCTTGCTGTACCTGCATGCTAGCTTTCTGTGTTTTTTGCACGAGGTCACCCAAATCTCTCTCAACACCAACATTTAAGATAATAACAACAGAAAACGCTGGAAAAACTCAGCAGGCCAGGCAGCATCCGTGGAGAGAGAAAGAGAGTTAACGTTTCAGGTCGATGACCTTTCATCAGAACTGGGAAGAGCTGGAAATCAAATAGATTTAAGGCCAGGGTAAAGCTGGGAAAAGGGGGAGGGGATAAAGGAACAAAGGGGGAGATGGAGAGACATTAAGAGATATGCAAGGTTAGAGGTGGTGTTAATGTGACAGATTAAGGCTGAATGAAGTGTGAAATCCACTGGCAGAATGAAGGACAGCTGCCAGCTTCTAGGAGGAAAAAAAAGGTGGGGGTGGACAAATAAAAGGGTGGATAAAATAAAATATAAATGTGATTGGAGCTGAGGTTATGATCTAAAATTTTTGAACTCGATATTGAGTCCAGAGGGCTGTAGCGTGCCTAAACGAAAGATGAGGTGCTGTTCCTCGAGCTTACGCTGAGCTTCCGTGGAACAGTGTAATAGGCCGAGGACGGTGAGGTCAGAGTGGGAGTGAAGCGGTGAATTAAAGTGACAGGCCACCGGGAGCTCGGGGTCCCCCTTACGGACTGAACGGAGGTGTTCCGCAAAGCGGTCACCCAATCTGCGTTTGGTCTCCCCAATGTAGAGGAGTCCACATCGTGAGCAGCGAATACAGTATACATTTAAGAGTCCCTCACCATTTAAAAAGTATTCTGCTTTTCTATTCTTCCGACCAAAGTGAATAACCTCACATTTTCCCACGTTATACTCCATCTGCCACCTTGCTGCCCACTCACTTTGTCTGTCTATATCCCTTTGCAGACTCTATGTTCTCCTCACAGCTTACTGGCCCACGTAGCTTTTGAACAGTGGCAGTCTGGATACGGAATTGGTTGAGTGACAGGAACCTATATTAGTGCTGAACGGTTGTTTTTCGGACTGGAGGAAGGCATACAGTGTGTTCTCCAGGGGTCGGTTCTTGGACCACTGCTTTTTATGATGTATATTAATCACTTGGACGTGGGTGTGCAGGGCAGAATATCAAAATGTGCAGATGACACAGAACGTGGAAGTATAGTGAACAGTGAGGAGGAGAGCGATAGTCTTCAGGAAGACATAGACAGGCTGGGGAAATGGACGGAGACGTGGTAGATGAAATTTAATGCAGAAAAGTGTGAAGTGATGTATTTTGGTGGAAAGAAAGAGGAGTGGACAAATAAACTAAATGGTACAATCTTAAGGGGGTGCACTAACAGAGAGACCTGGGGGCATGTGTGCATAAATCGTTGAAGGTGGAAGGGCAGTTTGAGAAAGCAGTTAAAAAGGATTCTGGGCTTCATATAGAGTTCAACAGTGTGCAAATTATGATAAATCTGTATAAAACATTGGTTTGGCACCAACAGGAGTACTGTGTCCAATTCTGGGCAGCGCACATTAGGATGGATGTGAGGGCCTTGGAGACGGTGCAGAAAACATTTACGAGAATTATTCCAGGAATGAGGGACTTCAGTTACTTTGATAGACTGGAGAAGCTGGAATTGTTCTTCTTGGAGCAGAGAAGATTGAGAGGAGATTTGATAGAGGTGTTCAAAATCATGGACAGGGTAGATAGAGGAAAACAGTTCCCATTGGCAGAATTGTCGAGAACCAGAGGACACAGATTTAAGGTGATAGGCAAAAGAACCAAAGACGACATCAGAAAAAACGTTATTCCGCAGCGAGTGTTTAACATCTGGAATGCACTGCCTGAAAGGGTGGTGGACGCAGACTCAATGTTATCTTACAATATGGAGTTGGATAAATATCTGCAGTAAAAAAATGCAGGGCTACGGGGAAAGGGCGGGGCAGTGGGACTGGCTGAGAGTCGGCACGGGCTGGACGGGCCGAATGGACTTCTTCCGTGCTGTAACCATTCTATGATTCTATGATACTTATCCAAAGGTGTAGAATTTATGCTACAGCTGAACAGAGCTCTGGTTAGACACCGTCCGGAGTATTTTATTCAGTTTTGGGCACCTCACTTCAGGAAAGATATGCTGGCCTTGGAGAGGATGCAGCGCAGATTCACCAGTCATTCATTGCCTTGAGTATAGGAGATTATGGGTGATCGAATTGATGCGTTTTATACAGTCAAAGGATTTAATGGGGGAAATAGAGAGAAGCTATTTCCTCTGGTGGGGGAGTCCAGCACAAGGTGGCATGAACTTATCATTAGAGCTTGGCCGTTCAGTGGTGATGTCATAAAGCTCCTCTTCCCACAAGTGGTAGTGGAAATCTGGAAAACCTACCCACAAAAAGCTGATGAGGCTCGGTCAATTCAAAATGTCAAAACTGAGATTAATAGATGTTTGTTAGGCATTAGGGGTTCAGGAACCAAGGCAGGTCCAAGGAGTTAAGATACAGAACAGCCACAATCGACATCAATATTGACATATTTTTGTTAGGTCATGTTATTAGGGTTAGAGAGTCAATGCTGATGATTGAGCTAAGATAGAGATCAGCCCTGATCTAATTGACTGGAGGAACAGACTCGAGGGGTTGAATAGTCTCCTCCTGTTCCTCTGTTGCTATTATAATATAATTTTACTGCTTTGCAAATTATATAAAAAACATTGCAAATATCCAGAAGATGTTCCTACTACTGGACTCCCGAACAGATAGAATGGAGTTTACACCGAATGTCTAGCCGTCTACCGGATATAAATTGGCGTCAACGTCTCTAGTGCTGAGATCTGACAGATTGTTACCCTGGCAAGAGAGGAAATCACTCAGCCAGAATAACTGAAACGGAAATCACAAAACCAACATCACGCATTCTGAGTTTAGGTAAGAACATTAACACTGAACATACAGCCAGTTTTTCTAACTTTGTAGCTGCGATTCCAACAATAGAGTTTACACCACAAGACCTGATATTGCATATTTACTGACTGCACCGTCAGTTCTGGCTGTAAAGAGAAATAAACAGCACCGCATCTTCAGAAGTACATCGACAAATTAATCACATTTTTAGAAATCGATGTGACACCTCTGAAAATCTGATCGTCCTGAACCATCTGCATCTGAAACTTAACGGCGACCATTTACCGAATTCTACGGCACAATACCTTTTTACAGCTGAAATGTTATAAACATGAATAAACAAATTTCTTGAACTCCAGTTAGTGTTTAAATGGATGAAACATCGTGTTTTTATTTCCTGCTAAACTCAGGCCTGCATAATAATCATGTGATTGTGTATAAGAGGAGGGACATGAATCTAGAACATTTCGGGACAAACACAGCTCAGAGTTTAATAAAAAGAACCCTCGGCCGAGGCAGGGAGCTGGATCAGGTGATCACCGAGAACCTTCATTCTGACACAACACACAAAATTATCAATTGGAATTAATTTTACAACACCTTATTTAAAAAAATAACATGTAATCATAATTTTATCTCATGTTTATAGTTCATTAATAACCATTT
The DNA here is from genome assembly GCA_030390025.1 of Squalus acanthias. Classification (NCBI taxonomy): domain Eukaryota; kingdom Metazoa; phylum Chordata; class Chondrichthyes; order Squaliformes; family Squalidae; genus Squalus; species Squalus acanthias. The sequence goes on along the minus strand of JASTWF010000160.1, from coordinate 798,377 downwards.
AATTGAACGGCAATTGCTAAATCCAGATATAGATGCAATTAGGGAAATAACTTTGAGAAGTATAATCCAGCTTCTAGTTGAGAAGTGCAAGATTATTTATTTTGATAGTTCGATATTGAATATGTTTTAATTCAGTAACATTATGGGAATATAGGTACACAGGAACAGCAATAGGCCATTTGGCCCCTCGAGCCTAACTCCATATATCTTCCTTTGCTCCATGTCCCTTCAAACCCTTGGTTAACGAAATAAACTAATCCCATTTTAAAATTAGCAATTGACCAATCACAAATTGTCGATTGCAGAAGAGAATTCCAAACTTCTACCACCCTTTGCACGTGGAAGTGTTTTTCTATCTTCCCTCCTGAAAGGCCTGGCTCTAATCTTTAGAACCTGCTCCCTAGTCCGAGACTACACAACCAGCGGGAATCGTTTATCTCTGTCTACCCTATCATTTCCCCTGAATATCTTGAAAACTTCATTCAAAAAACTCCTTAACCTTCTAAATTCCAGGGATACAACCGTAGTCCGTGTAATCTTTCCTTTTAATTGAAACCTTGGAGTCTGGTTATCATTCTGGTAAATCTACAATTCACTCCCTCCAAAGCCAATATATCCTTCATAATGTTTGCTGGCCAGAACTGCTCACAGTACTCCAGGTGTTTTCTGAAAAGGATGTTGTACAATTATAGCATAACTTCAACCCGTTGTATTATAGTCCTCTAGATATAAAGGCCAGCATTCAATTAGTCTTTTGGATTACTTTCTGCACCCGTCCATGACATTTTAATGATCTATGTACATGGACACCCAAGTCTCTTTTGACCTCCACTTTTCTAGCTTTTCATTATTTAGAAAGTATTATGTTCTATCGCTTTTAACCTCACATTTGCCTACATATAAATCCATTTGCCACCGTTTTGCCCATTTACATAAACTATTAATATCACCTTCCAATTTTATGCTTCCATTTACACGGCACACTTGCATATGTGGCTTTCTATCCCATCATCTAAGTCGTTAATAAATATGTTGAATAGTTGAGGCCCGAATACAGATCTTTGCGGTACGACTAAAAACAAGGACATATAAGGTAGCCAAAATTAGTGGGAGGATAGAAGATTGGGAAGTCTTCAAAAGACAGCAACAAGTAACTAAAGGATGGATTAAGAAAGGGCAGATAGATTATGAAAATAAATTAGCAAAAAATATAAAAACATATAGCAAGAGTTTCGATAGTTATATAAAAAGAAAAAGGGTGGCTAAGGAAAACGTAGGTCCCTTAAAGGATGAGACCAGGAAATTAATGGTGGGAAACATGGAGATGGCAAAAATGCTGAACAAATATTTTGTTTCAGTATTTACGGTAGAGGACACTAAGAATATCCCAACACTGGACAAACAGGGGTCTCTGGGGGGGAGGAGCCAAATACGAATAAAATCACTAAGGAATTGGTACTCAGTAAAATAATGTGACTAAAGGCGGATAAATCCCCTGGACCTGATGGCTTACATCCGAGGGTCTTGAGGGAAGTGGTAGTTGGGATTGTGGATGCTTTGGTAATAATTTTCCAAAATTCCCTGGACTCAGCAAATGACGCAGCAGATTGGAAAACTGCTAATGTAACACCCTTATTTAAACAGGGTAGTAGGCAGAAGGCTGCAAATTATAGACCAGTTAGCCTAACATCTGTGGTGGGTAAAATTTTGGAGTCTATTATTAAGGAGACAGTAACGGAACATTCAGATAAACATAATTTAACAGTACAAAGTCAGCATGGCTTTATGAAGGGGAAGTCATGTCTGACAAATTTGCTTGAGTTCTTTGAGGACATAACGTACAGGGTGGATAAAGGGGAACCAGTGGACGTAGTGTATTTAGACTTCCAGAAGGCATTCGACAAGGTGCCACATAAAAGATTATTGGTCAAGATAAAATAAATCACTGGATTGGGGGTAATATTCTGGCGTGGGCGGAGGGAGGATTGGTTATCTAACAGGAAGCAGAGAGTTGGGATAAATGGTTCATTCTCGGACTGGCAACCAGTAGCCAGTGGTGTTCCGCAGGGGTCGTTGCTGGGTCCCCAACTCTTTACAATCCATATTAACGATTTGGAGGAGGTGACCGAGTGTAACATATCAAAGTTTGCAGATGATACAAAGATGGGAGGGAAAGTAGAAAGTGAGGAGGACATAAAAAACCTACAAAGGGATATAGACAGGCTGGGTGAGTGGGGGGAGATTTGGCAGATGCAATACAATATTGGAAAATGTGATGTTATGCACTTTGGCAGGAAAAATCAGAGAGCAAGTTATTATCTTAATGGCGAGAAACTGGAAAGTTCTGCAGTACAAAGGGATCTGGGGGTCCAATGCAAGAAAATCAAAAAGTTAGTATGCAGGTGCAACAGGTGATCAAGAAGGCCAATGGAATGTTGGCTTTTACTGCTAGGAGGATGGATTAGAAAAAACAGGAAGTTATTGCTGCAGTTATATACGGTATTGGAGAGACCGCACCTGGAATACTGCATACAGTTTTGGTGTCCATACTTAAGAAAATACATACTTGCTCTCGAGGCAGTACAAAGAAGGTTCACTCGGTTAATCCCGGCGTTGAGGGGGTGGACATATGAGGAGACGTTGAGTAGATTGGGACTCTACTCATTGGAGTTCAGAAGAATGAGAGGCGACCTTATTGAAACATATAAGATTGTGAAGGGGCTTGATCGGGTGGATGCGGTAAGGATGTTCCCAAGGATGGGTGAATCCAGAACAAGGGGGCATAATCTTAGAATAAGGGGCTGCTCTTTCAAAACTGAGATGAGGAGAAACTTATTCACTCAGAGGGTAGTGGGTCTGTGGAATTTGCTGCCCCAGGAATCTGTGGAAGCTGCATCATTAAATAAATTTAAAACAGATATAGATAGTTTCCTAGAGGTAAAGGGAATTAGAGTTTACGGTGAGCGGGCAGGCAATTGGACATGAGGGTGCGTTCGGATCGGTCAGGGCCCTGTGGGTGGCGGAGCGGGCCCAGGGGTTGAGTGGCCGGGTCCTGCTCCTACTTCTTGTGTTCTTTAGATTTCAGGTTAGGATCAGATCAGCCATGATCTTATTGAATGGCGGAGCAGACTCGAGGGGCCGATTGGCCTACTCCTGCTCCTATTTCTTATGTTCTTATGATCTTAATACTCCATACCTGCTGGTCACAGGCCGTGCTGATCTTTGAGGTTTGTCTCTGCATCGTATTCAATGAATTAAGTACAATTATTTTTTCTGTTCAATCTTTCCCCTTGATTTGTAACCACATGAGACATTTTAACATTGAGATCTGATGGTGTCGCTGTGAGTTCAGTCCCTTCTAATAAAGAGACACCTGTCCATCTGCTGGGCTCTGCCCCAGACTGGAATCACCTTTTAGATCAAACCCATTTACTCGAAAACACAACCAAGATTCACCTGTCACTGTGTTCCGCATTGTACGATTATTTACTGAGAGCTGGATAGGAAATATATTTGAATGTCTGGAACTGCATTAACACACAGTAAAATATCGATATTATGGAAGCCATAAAGGCTGGTTCTTTCAGAGTTGATGCTGGGGGCGAGGAGACAGTTAATTGCTGCTGGACTCTGTCCCAGACTGGAGTCATCACTTAGACCAAACCCTTTGCTCTAAAATACACACAAGCATTACTTGTGACTGTGTGTTAACGACAGAAACTGATCTCACTTCGCATCCCATTGCACGGCCTCATGCTGGATAATTGTGCTCAGTGGTCAGACTCTCCCAGTCTCATTATCCCCACGTCCTGCCTTACCTGGTATCCGTTGTGTACTGTCTACAGGACCAGTGTTTATCTGAGTCAATGGGACTCTCTCTGACCTTTATCCCCAGTCCATCTCCAGGACCGGTGTTTATCTGAGTAAATGGGACTCTCTCTGATCTTTCCCCCAAGGCCATCTCCACGACCAGTGTGTATCTGAGTCAATGGGAGACTCTCTCTGACCTTTATCCCCAAACCATCTCCACGATCAGTGTTTATCTGAGCAAATGAGACTCTCTGTGACCTTTCTCCACAGTCCATCTCCAGGACCGGGGTTTATCTGCGTCAATGGGACTCTCTCTGACCTTTCTCCCAAGTCCATCTCCAGGACCAGTGTGTATCTGTGTCAATGGGAGACTCTCTCTCACCTTTTTCCCCAGTCCATCTCCAGGACCAGTGTGTATCTGAGTCAATGGGACTCTCTCTGACCTTTCTCCCCAGTCCATCTCCAGGACCAGTGTTTATCTGAGTCAATGGGACTCTCTCTGACCTTTCTCCCTGGTCCATCTCCAGGACCAGTGTGTATCTGTGTCAATGGGACTCTCTCTGACCTTTCTCCCTGGTCCATCTCCAGGAGCAGTGTGTATCTGAGTCAATGGGATTCTCTCTTACCTTTCTCCCCAGTAGATCTCTGGAAACTCTTTGATTCGGAAGAGTTCTTTCTGGTTGGCGCCCTCACAATCTTGTGCTGGTTCAACTGCTGTTGATCCTCAGCCGACAGTCTCTGTTTACTTCCAGCTGTGCATCTGTGTCAATCACTCCGTCATACATCGGGTAATCTAAATCTGGCAGGGCTGAAAAGGAGAACAGTATTGACGCTGTGAAGTGAAATGTAACATAAGCTAATCCCGTAGTTATTCGTAAAAACGAAAAACATTGACACAAAAAATATAATTTCCCAGTCCGCAGTGAGAGACTCCTCATATAACGGACGCGCGTTTTCCAGGAGTAGCTCCCATTTTGGGGACTTGCTCCGGTATTTGTAATCACTGCCATTGATTTATATTCTTGGCTGAAGTCCATCCAGGACACATCTGCCCAGTCTCCACGTGTCTTTCTTTCTCTCGTATTTTGCTTTCTTTCAGCGGCATCTCAGGCAGAGAGAGCTGACAGAAAATATAATCAGCTCAGACAACCCAGCAACTTTCCTGGAGCGTTGCCCTGTTTTAATTACACTTATTGACAACCGGTATCTTCCTCCCACTGTCTGCAGCTCTCTTCTTTGTCTGAAGTAAACTATTACAACAACAACAACAACTTGTATTTTTATAGCGCATTTAACGTAGTAAAAGGTCCCGAGGCGCTGCACAGGAGCATTTGAAGAGAAACATTTTTGACACCGCGCCACATAAGGATAAATTAGGGCAGGTGACCAAAATCTTGGCCAAAAATGTAGGTTTTAAGGAGTGTCTTAAAGGAGGAAAGAGAGATGAAGTACTCTCTCAATTCCTGGCTGATTATCTGCGCCATCTGGAGAATGGACCGTTAAATATTATAGTTACCGCCCGCGTTCTGTGCGCTACTTTCATCTGAATTTAGTGGATCAGCTCCCTTAATCTGTGGTTGCATTTTACTTCTTGGTGAACAAAGGATTAACCGATTTCACAGGTCAAACACACAACGCACACGGCGCTGATATTTCTGCAGAATGAGATAATTTTTATTTTCCCATATCCCTAGCCGCACTCACACCCTCTCACAGGAGACACTGGATCCCGAGCAGGTCCATTTCCTAGTTAACTCCCAGCATTTCCTGCATTAACTCACAGCTATTCCCGCCCAGAGATGATACCAGTGAGACAATCCCTGATAATTTCATACACCGCAAGGTTTATGCCCTGTTGAATACGGCGGTTTTTGAAACTCTATGTCTCACAGTTAACAAAAAGAGATCTAGTGCTGTAGCTGACACTGTATTCCTGATTGTAGAAGCTTCAATCAGAGCCGGGATCCTCCGAAGCTTCAGGTTCATGGGCCCAGAATTTCAGTACATTTCTGCCACCTTCCAACGAGCACCGGTACAGGCCGCATGGACTTCCTGGAAATACCAAACATTTGGGGCGGAAATGTGGCGATTTAACTCGGCGATTTAGACAGATGCAGTCCGGTCTCACTGGGCCCATCCTCGCCGGGTTACACACTGTCTTATCTAACTGGGCCTATCCTCCCCGGTTTACACAAGGAGTGATCTATCTGGTCCCATCCTCCCCGGGTTATACACTGACTGATATCACTGGGCCCATCCTGCCCGTGTTACACACTGTCTGATCTCACTGGGCCCATCCTCCCCGGGTTACACACTGTCTGATCTCACTGGGCCCATCCTCACCGGGATACACACTGTCTGATCTCACTGGGCACATCCTCCCCGGGTTACACACTGTCTGATCTTACTGGGCCCATCCTCCCCGGGTTACACACTGTCTGATCTCACTGGGCCCATCCTCCCCGGGTTAAACACTGTCTGATATCACTGGACCCATCCTCTCCGGGTTACACACTGTCTGATCTCACTGGGCCAATCCTTCCGGGTTTTTCACTCTCTGATCTCACTGGACCCAGCCTCCCTGGGTTACACAATGTCTGATCTCACTGGGCCCATCCTCCACCGGATACATATAGTTTGATCTCACTGGGCCCATCCTCCCCGGGTTAAACACTGTCTGACCTCACAGGGCCCATCATCCCCGGGTTGCACACTGTCTGATCTCATTGGGCCCATCCTCCCCGGTTTACACACTGTCTGATCTCACTGTGCCCATCCTCCCCGAGTTACACACTGTCTGATCTCACTGGACCCATCCTCAACGGGTTAAACACTGTCTGACATCACAGGGCCCATCATCCCCGGGTTACACACTCTCTGATCTCACTGGGCCCATCCTCCCCGGGTTACACACTGTCTGATCTCATTGGGCCCATCCTCCCCGGGTTACACACTGTCTGATCTCACTGGGCCCATCCTCCCCGGGTTACACAATGTCTGATCTCATTGGGCCCATCCTCCCCGGGTTACACAGAGTCTTATCTCACTGTGCCCATCCTCCCCGGGTTACACACTGTCTGATCTCAAGGGGCCCATTCTCCCCGGATTACACACTGTCTGATCTCACTGGACCCATCCTCTCCTGGATACACACTGTCTGATCTCACTGGGCCCATCCTCCCCTGAATACACACTGTCTGATCTCACTGGACCCATCCTCCCCTGTATACACACTGTCTGATCTCACTGGGCCCATCCTCCCCGGGTTACACAATGTCTGATCTCACTGTTCACATCCTCCCTGGTTTACTCACTGTCTGATCTCACAGGGCAATTTCTCCCGGGTTACACACTGTCTGATCTGACTGAGCCCATCCTCCACGGGTTACACACTGTATGATTTCACTGGGTCCATGCTCCCCGGATTAAAAAATGTCTGACCTCACTGAGCCCATCCTCCCTGGGTTACACACTGACTGATCACACTGGGTCCATTATCCCCAGTTTGCACACTGTCTGATCTCATTGGGCCCATCCTCCTCAGGTTACACACTGCCTGATCTGACTGAGCCCATCCTCCCCGGGTTGCACACTGCCTGATCTGACTGAGCCCATCCTCCCCGAGTTACACACTGTCTGATCTCACTGGGCCCCTCCTCCCCGAGTTACACACTGTCTGATCTCACTGGACCCATCCTCCCCGGGTTACACACTGTCTGATCTCACTGGGCCCATCCTCCCCGGGTTACACAATGTCTGATCTCATTGGGCCCATCCTCCCCGGATTACACAGAGTCTTATCTCACTGTGCCCATCCTCCCCGGTTTACACACTGTCTGATCTCAAGGGGCCCATTCTCCCCGGATTACACGCTGTCTGATCTCACTGGACCCATCCTCTCCTGGATACACACTGTCTGATCTCACTGGGCCCATCCTCCCCTGAATACACACTGTCTGATCTCACTGGACCCATCCTCTCCTGGATACACACTGTCTGATCTCACTGGGCCCATCCTCTCCTGGATACACACTGTCTGATCTCACTGGGCCCATCCTCCCCTATATACACACTGTCTGATTTCACTGGGCCCATCCTCCCCGGGTTACACAATGTCTGATCTCACTGTTCACATCCTCTCTGGTTTACTCACTGTCTGATCTCACAGGGCAATTTCTCCCGGGTTACACACTGTCAGATCTGACTGAGCCCATCCTCCACGGGTTACACTCTGTATGATTTCACTGGGTCCATGCTCCCCGGATTAAACAATGTCTGACCTCACTGAGCCCATCCTCCCCGGGTTACCCACTGTCTGATCTCACTGGGCGCATCCTTCCTGGGTTACACACTGCCTGATCCCACTCTGTACATTATCCCCAATTTAATCACTGTCTGATCTCACTGGGCCCATCCTCCCTGGCTTACACGCTGTTTAGTCTCAATGGTCCCATCGACACCTTGTTACACACTGTCTGATCTCACTGGAACCATCCTCCTCAGGTTACACAGTGTCTGATATCACTGGGCCCATCCTCCCCGGTTTACACACTTTCTTATCTTACTGGGCCCATTCTCCCCGGTTACACACTGTCTGATCTCACTGGGCCCATCCTCCCCGGGTTACACACTGTCTGATTCACTGGGCCCATTCATCCCGGTTACACACTGTCTGATCTTACTCAGCCCATCCTCCCCGGGTTAAACACTGCCTGATCTGACAGAGCCCATCCTCCCCTGGTTACACACTGTCTGATCTCACTGGGCCCATCCTCCCCTGGTTACACACTGTCTGATCTCACTGGGCCCATCCTCCCCGGGTTACACACTGTCTGATCACACTCGTCCCATCCTCCCCGGGTTACACACTGTCTGATCACACTGGACCCATCCTCCCCGGGTTACACACTGTCTGATCTCACTGGGCCCATCCTCCCCTGGTTACACACTGTCTGATCTCACTGGACCATTCCTCCCCGGGTTACACGCTGTCTGATCTCACTGGGCTCATCCTCCCCTGGTTACACACTGTCTGATCTCACTGGGCCCATCCTCCCCGGGTTACACACTGTCTGATCTCACTGGGCCCATCCTCCCCTGGTTACACACTGTCTGATCTCACTGGGCCCAACCTCCCTGGGTTACACACTGTGTGATCTCACTGGACCCATCCTCCTCAGATTACACATTGTCTGATCTCACTGGGCCCATCCTCCCCGGGTTACACACTGTCTGATCTCACTGGGTCCATTCTCCCCGGGTTACACACTGTCTGATCTCATTGACCCATCCTCCCCGGGTTACACACTGTCTGATCTCACTGGGCCCATCCTCCCCGGGTTACACACTGTCTGATCACACTGGGCACTTCCTCCCGTGTTACACATTGTCTGATCTCACTGGGTCCATCCTCCCCGGGTTACACTCTGTCTGATCACACTGGGCCCATCCTCCCCGGGTTACACACTACCTGATCTCACTGTCAGTTTAATTCTAACTCCCTCCTATCTCCAAACCCTCAGTTCCGGAGCTGTATGTTTATTTTCGAGATTTTCATCACAGAAAAATACCGGCCGCCTGAGCCTAACGCATTTTCACTGCTCTGGGCGGAAATGCGCCATTTTCTGTCCAAACTGCCTCAAGCCACCGCGCCCTCCACCCCCGGCCCAGCCCCTGTATTGTGAACCGGTTCAGCACATTCCCCGTGAGCTGATGCTGACAGGAATCTCCCCTCCGTTACAAACCGGGCCTGTTACACTTTAACCTCCCTCCCTGTGAAAAAACATTAGAATCAGACTTCCGCATTTTCACAGCTCTGGGCGGAAATGCGCCATTTTGTGTCCAAACTGCCTGAAGCCACCGCGCCCTCCACCCCCGGCCCAGCCCCTGTATTGTGAGCCGGTTCAGCTCATTCCCGGGGAGCTGATGCTGACAGGAATCTCCCCTCCGTTACAAATCGGGCCTGTTGCACTTTAACCTCCCTCCCTGTGATAAAACATTAGAACTCAGACTTCCGCATTTTCACAGCTCTGGGCGGAAATGCGCCATTTTGTGTCCAAACTGCCTGAAGCCACCGCGCCCTCCACCCCCGGCCCAGCCCCTGTATTGTGAGCCCGTTCAGCTCATTCCCCGGGAGCTGATGCTGACAGGAATCTCCCCTCCGTTACAAACCGGGCCTGTTACACTTTAACCTCCCTCCCTGTGATAAAACATTAGAACTCAAACTTCCGCATTTTCACAGCTCTGGGCGGAAATGCGCCATTTTGTGTCCAAACTGCCTGAAGCCACAGCGCCCTCCACCCCCGGCCCAGCCCCTGTATTGTGAGCCCGTTCAGCTCATTGCGCGGGTGTTGATGCTGACAGGAATCTCACCTCCGTTTCTCTGCTGAGTTACTAACCGGTTCTGTTGAACGTTAAGCTCCCTGTTATATAAAACATCAAAACGGAGACTTCCACATTTTCACTGCTGGAGACGGAAATGCGCCACTTTCTCTGCGTTTACTAACCGGAGCTGTGACACTGTGAAACCCCTCGCTCCCTCGCTGCGATCAAAACTCTGGGCTGAGCATCTCCGCTGTTGGGACGTGAGCTGAATGGAGCCGAGTTCCCTCAGTCACAGAGCGCGGCCACTGAAACGCGGGGAACAATCCTGTTTCTTTCCATCACTCACACACTGGTCCGCGCCTCCCGGCCCCGCACACAGCAAACCCCGCCCACTGCACATCACCGGATCAGCAGGAGAGCGGCACTGCGCCTGCGCGGATGGGCAAAGGTGAGAGACTGCGCCTGCGCGGGAGAGCAGGAGCACGGGACTGCTCCTGCACAGGAGAGCAAGCGTGCGGCTCTGCGCCTGAGTGGGAGAGCAAGGCAACTCTGATATTTCAGAAATAACAACAGAAAGCGCTGGAAAAACTCAGCAGGCTAGGCAACATCCGTGGAGCGAGAAACAGAGTTAACGTATCAGGTCGAAGACCTTTCGTCTGATACTTCAGGCTGACTGTGACATCACTGCGCCTGCGTGATATTTCCCCACCGCCTCGCTGTGTGAAAGCTGGGCTGGAGTTTGCTGCGCCAGCGCGGAGGGGCGCTCTCGCTGCCTCTCTCTCGCCGTCCAGTTTGTCCTTGGAGAGGGAGCAGGCTTTTAATTCATCACAGCTCAATCATCATGGCTTTGCTCAGACTGAGGCAGAGGGGCCTGGATGTCTTTTCACTGCGCTCCTGGGAAAAGGCGGACAGAGGAAATGTTCACTACAGCACCCCCAGTGGTGGGAGGAATACATCTGAACACAGCGACAGGTGGAGGCCATTCATAGAAACATAGAAACATAGAATCTAGGAGCAGGAGTAGGCCATTCGGCCCGTCGAGCCTGCTCCACCATTCAATACGATCATGGCTGATCATCCAAATCCAGTACCCTGTCCCTGCTTTAATCCCCACAGTACACATATCCCACCCTACCCCCGTAACCCCACATATTTAATTCCCCCTAACATATCCCATCCTATCCCCATATATTTAATCCAACCCCTAACACTAAGGGTCAATTTATCATAGCCAAATCAACCTAACCCGCACATTTTTGGACTGTGGGAGGAAACCGGAGCACCCGGAGGAAACCCACGCAGACACTTGGAGAATGTGCAAACTCCACACAGCCCCTTCAGACTGTTCCACCATTGCTGTAGATCATGGCTGATCTGGGTCTTCAGTCACTGCATCCGCCGTGGTTCGTTAACCCTTAATGCCTAACAAACATCTATTAATCTCAGTTTTGACATTTTTAATTGACCAAGCCTCAACAGCTTTTAGGGGGCAAGAGTTCCAGATTTCCACTATCCTTTTTGTGATGAAATACTTTGACATCATTACAGTTTAGCTCTGATTGAAGGTTATGCCTCATTGTTCAAGACTCCTCTGCCAGAGGAAATAATTTTCCTCTTTCCACCCGACCGAATGGTTTAATCACCTTAAACACCTCAATTAGATCACCACTTCATCTTCTGGGGAATACAAATCCTCGTCTATGAAACCTGTCCTCATAATTGAACACTTTTATCTCCGGTGTCATTCCAATGAACCTGCGCAGAATCCCCTCCAAGAACAATATATCTTCCGAGGGCCGATGACGAGAACTGTATAACGTGGATCAATATTCTCTGTTCAAAATGTATTGAGACAGATTTTATCCAATTTAGAACAATGCGTAATAAACAATAGCAAGTGGAAATCTTACGAATTATATGTATCTATATTACCCACTGCTCACGAACAGCAGGAACCTATTCCGAGATTGCCGATTACATAGACTGCAGTTTACATTGAACGTTTCACCGTCCTTCAGATATAAATTGGAGCCAGCACCTCTTGTGCTCAGATCAAACAGATTGTTACCCTGGAAATAGAGGAACTCGATTGCCGAATATAACTGAACACAGAAATAAAAAAAAGCATCGCATGTTTGGAGTTTAGTTCAGAACGTTAACCCATAACATTCAACCAGTGTTTGTAACCATGAAGCTGCGGTTCCAATAACGGATTTTTTACTCCTCCAGACCTGACACTGCAGATTTACTAAATCCTGCGCTAGTTTCCTCTGTACAGAACATTCAGCAGCGCCGGGTCTGCAGAAGTACATCGATAAAATAGCCACATTGCTGGAAATACAACCCGTCTGCTCTGAAAATCTGAATGTTTTAAACCATCTATATCTGTAACTGTTATCAGTGACCATTTACATTAGACAATACTAAATCTGATAGCGAAATATCCGATCGTCACCGTTGTACATCTGAAATGTTACAACATTTCGGTAAAGGACAATTCTGGAAAATCTAGTCAGTCTTTGAAGAGCTGAAACATGATGTTTCTGGCTCCACGATAATCAGGGGACGTTGTTGAACCAGCCGGGAAAGGAATCTAGAAAATATCGGGACAAACACCTCTCTCAGTTTAATAAACAGAACCCTCGGCCAAGGAACGGAGCTGAATCAGGTGACCACACTAAATAATAAATTGTGAGCAATTTTACAAAACGTTATTAAAATATAAGATTTATGTATAATTTATCACCAGTTTATGAAGAAATGAATCATTTAATTCAACTGAAATTGTTAAATCCAGCAAAAGATTCACAGAGTAAATACATTTGCGTATTACCCAGCATCCAATTCAGAATTGTAAGTCTTTAGAGAGCTGAGTATGAAATATATTTGAATGGCTGGTACCACCTTAACAGGCAGTATATTATCGATATCATGGCCACCATAAAGGTCGGTTCATCTGCGTTGGTGCTGGGGGCGGGGAGATAGATCAGGTCTGCTGGACTCGGCCTCAGATTGCAGTTAGCTCTTAGATCCAACCCCTTTACTCTAAAACACACAAGATTCACTTGTGACTGTGTGTTTAGAGACAGAATCTGATCTCACGTCACATCCCATTGCACAGCCTCATGCTGGATAATTGTGCTCAGTGGTCACTCCCCCAGTCTCATTCTCACCATTTCATGCCTTACCTTGTAACTTTTGTATACTGTCTACAGGACCAGTGTGTATCTGAGTCAATGGGACTCTCGCTGCACTTTCTCCCCAGTCCATCTCCAGAACCAGAGTGTATCTGAGTCAAGGGGTCTCTCGCTGCACTTTCTCCCCGGTCCATCTCCAGGACCAGAGTGTATATGAGTCAATGGGACGCTCTGAACTTTCTCCCAAGTCCATCTCCAGGACCAGTGTGTATCGGAGCCAATGGGAATCTCTGAACCTTCTCCCAGTCCATCTCCAAGAGCATTGTGTATCGGAGCCAATGGGACTCTCTCTGTCCTTTCTCCCAAGTCCATCTCCAGGACCAGTGTGTATCGGAGTCAATGGGACTCTCTCTGACCTTTCTCCCCAGTCCACCTCCAGGACCAGAGTGTATATGAGTCAATGGGACTCTCTCTGACCATTCGACCCAGTCCATCTCCAGGACCAGTGTGTATCGGAGTCAATGGGACTCTCTCTGACCTTTCTGGACCTGGGTATCATGTAATGAGAAAGGATTAATTAGCAATCTCGTTGTACGAGGCCCCTTGGGTCAGAGTGATCATAATATGATAGAATTCTTCATTAGGATGGAGAGTGAAGTAGTTGAATCAGAGACTAGGGTCCTGAATTTAAATAAAGGAAACTACGATGGTATGAGGCGCGAATTGGGTAGGATTAATTGGGGAATGTCACTCAAAGGGTTGACGGTGGATAGGCAATGGCAAACATTTAAAGACTGCATGGATGAACTACAGAATTTGTTCATCCCAGTTTGGCATAAGAATGAATCAAAAAGGGTGACTCAACCGTGGCCAACAAGGGAAATTAGGTATAGCATAAGATCCAAGGAGAGTTAATATAAATTGTCCAGAAAAAGCGGTAACCCTGAGGATTGGGACCAGTTTAGGATTCAACAAAGGAGGAAAAAGGGATTAATTAAGAAGGGGAAATTGAATATGAAAGTAAGCTTCAGGGAACATAAAAACTGACTGTAAGAGTTTTTATAGATATCTGAAGAGAAAAAGATTAGTGAAATCAAATGTAGGTCACTTGCAGTCAGAAGCGGGGGAAGTTATAATGGGGAACAAAGAAATGGCAGACCAATTATATGCATATTTTGCTTCTGTCTTCACAAAGGAGGACACAAGTAACCTCCCAGAGATTTTGGAGACCATACGGTCTGATGAAAGGAAAGAACTGAAATAAATCAGTATTTGCAGGGAAATGGTGTTGGGGAAATTGACGGGATTGAAGGCCAATAAATCCCCAGGGCCTGATAATCTACATCCTAGGGTACTTAAGGAAGTGGCCTAGAAATAGTAGATGCATGGCTGATCATCTTCCAACATTCGATGGAATCTGGAACTGTACCCAGGGATTGGAGGGTAGCTAATGTTACCCCACTATTCAAAAAGGGTGGTAGAGAGAAAGCGGGGAATTACAGACCGGTAAGCCTGACATTGGTAGTGGGGAAAATGCTAGAGTCCATTAGAAAGGATGTAATAGCTGAGCACTTGAAAAACAGTGACAGGATCGGACAAAGTCAACATGGATTTACAAAAGGTAAATCGTGCTTGACCAATCTACTGGAATTTTTTGAGGATGTAATTGGGAAAATAGATAAGGGAGAACCAGTAGATATGGTGTATTTGGACTTTCAAAAGGCTTTCGATAAATTCCAGCGAAAGAGATAAGCGTGTAAAGTTAAGGCACATGCGTTTGAATTCACTGGGCCCATCATCTCAGGGTTACACAGTGTCTGATCTCACTGGGCCCATTCTCCCCCGGTTACACACTCTCTCATCTCACTGGGCCCATTCTCCCAGGGTTACCCACTCTGTGATCTCACTGGTAACATCCTTCCCGGGTTACACACTGTCTGATCTCACTGGGCCCATCCTCCCCGGGAGACACACAGTCTGATCTCACTGGGGCCATCCTCTCCGGGTTACACACTGTCTGATCTCAATGGGCCTATCCTCCCCGGGTGACACACTGTCTGATCTCACTGGGTCCATCCTCCTCGGGTTACACGCTGTCTGATCTCACTGGTCCCACGCTCCCCGGGTTACACACTGTCTGATCTCACTGGGCCCATCCTCCCCGGGTTACACACTGTCTGATCTCACTGAGCCCATCCTCCCCTGGTTACACATTGACAGATCTCACTGGGCCCATCCTCCCCGGGTTACACACTGTGTGATCTGACTCGGCTCATCCTCCCCGGGAAACACACTGTCTGATCTCACTGGGCCCATCCTCCCCGGGTTACACACTGTCTGATCTCACTGGGCCCATCCTCCCCAGGTTACACACTGTCTGATCTCACTGGGACAATCCTCCCCGGTTACACACTGTCTGATCACACTGGGCCCTTCCTCCCCGGATTACACACTGTAATATCTCACTGGGCCCATCCTCCCCAGATTACACACTGTCTGATCTCACTGGGACAATCCTACCCGGTTACACACTGTCTGATCTCACTGGGCCCATCCTCCACAGATTACACACTGTCTGATCTCACTGGGACAATCCTACCCGGTTACACACTGTCTGATCACACTGGGCCCTTCCTCCCCGGAATACAAACTGTCTGATCTCACTCTGCCCATCCTCCCAGATTCACACTGTCTGATCTCAGTGGGCCCATCCTCACCTGGTTACACATTGATTGATATCACTGGGCCCATCCTACTCAGGTTACACACTGTCTGATCTCACACGGCCCCTCCTCCCCGGGTTACACACTGTCTGATCTTACTGGGCCCATCCTCCCCGGGAGACACACTGTCTGATCTCACTGGGCCCTTCCTCCCCGAGTGACACACTGTCTGATCTCACTGAGCCCATCCTCCCCTGGTTACACATTGACAGATCTCACTGGGCCCATCCTCCCCGGGTTACACACTGTGTGATCTGACTCGGCTCATCCACCCCGGGAAAGACACTGTCTGATCTCACTGGGCCTATCCTCCCCGGTTACACATTGATTGATATCACTGGGCCCATCCTACTCAGGTTACACACTGTCTGATCTCACTGGGCCCATCCTCCCCAGGTTACACACTGTCTGATCTCACTCTGCCCATCCTCCCCGGGTTACACACTGTCTGATCTCACTGGGCCCATCCTACCCAGGTTACACACTGTCTGATCTCACTGGGCCCATCCTCCCCAGGTTACACACTGTCTGATCTCACTGGGACAATCCTCCCCGGTTACACACTGTCTGATCACACTGGGCAGTTCATAGAACATAGAATATAGAACAGTACAGCACAGTACAGGCCCTTCGGCCCTCGATGTTGTGCCGAGCATTGTCCGAGACCAAGATCAAGCTATCACACTCCCTATCACTCTGGTGTGCTCCATGTGCTTATCCAATAACCGCTTGAAAGTTCCTAAAGTGTCCGACTCCACTATCACAGCAGGCAGTCCATTCCACACCCCAACCACTCTCTGAGTAAAGAATCTACCTCGGACATCCCTTCTATATCTCCCTCCATGCACCTTATAGTTATGCCCCCTTGTAACAGCTGCCTCTACCCGAGGAAATAGTCTCTGAACATCCACTCTATCTATCCCCCTCATCATCTTATAAACCTCTATTAAGTCGCCTCTCATCCTCCTCCGCTCTAAAGAGAAAAGCCCCAACTCCCTCAATCTTTCCTCATAAGACCTCCCCCCCAAACTAGGCAGCATCCTGGTAAATCTCCTTTGCACTCTTTCCAATGCTTCTACGTCCTTCCTATAGTGAGGTGACCAGAACTGCACACAATATTCCAAATGTGGTCTCACCAAGGTCCTGTACAGTTGCAGCATAACCTCACGGTTCTTAAACTCAAACCCTCTGTTAATAAACGCTAACACACCATAGGCCTTCTTTACTGCTCTATCCACTTGAGTGGCAACCTTCAGAGATCTGTGGATATGAACCCCCAGATCCCTCTGCTCCTCCACGTTCCTCAGAACCCTGCCGTTGACCCTGTAATCCTTATTCAAATTTGCCCTACCAAAATGAATCACCTCGCACTTATCAGGGTTAAATTCCATCTGCCATTTTTCGGCCCAGCTCTGCATCCTATCAATGTCTCTTTGCAGCCTACAACTGCCCTCCACCTCATCCACTACTCCACCGATCTTGGTGTCATCAGCAAATTTACTGATCCACCCTTCAGTCCCCTCCTCCAAGTCATTGATAAAAATCACAAACAGCAGAGGACCCAGCACCGACCCCTGTGGCACACCGCTGGTAACTGGTCTCCAGTCCGAAAATGTTCCATCCACCACCACCCTCTGCCTTCTATGAGTTAGCCAGTTACTTATCCAATCGGCCAAATTTCCCTCTATCCCACAACTCCTTACTTTCTTCATGAGACGACCATGGGCAACCTTATCAAACGCCGGATTACACCCTGTCTGATCTCACTGGGCCCATCCTACCCATGTTGCACACTGTCTGATCTCACTCTGCCCATCCTACCCGGTTCACACTGTCTGATCTCAGTGGGCCCATCCTCTCCTGGTTACACATTGACAGATCTCACTGGGCCCATCCTCCCAGGGTTACACACTGTCTGATCTCACTGGGCCCATCCTCCCCGGTTACACACTGTCTGATCTCAATGGGCCCTTCCTCCCCGGGTTACACACTTTCTGATCTCACTGGTCCCATCCTCGCCGGGTTACACACTGTCTGATCTCACAGGGCCCATCCTCACCGGGTTACACACTGTCTGATTACACTGGGCTCATCATCTTCGGGTTACACACTTTCTGATCTCACTGATCCCATCCTCGCCGGGTTACACACAGTCTGACCTCACTGGGCCCATCGTCCCCGGGTTACACACTGTCTGATCTCACTGAGCCCACCCACACCTGGTTACACACTGTCTGATCTCACTGGACCCATCCTCCACGGGTTACACACTGTCTGATCTCACTGGCCCCATCCTCCCCGGGTTACACACTGTCTGCTCTCACTGGGCCCATCCTCCCCGGGTTACACACTATCGGATCTCACTGGGCCCTTCCTCCCTGGGTTACACAATTTCTGATCTCACTGGTCCCATCCTCCCTGTTTAACACACTGACTTTTCTCACTGGGACCATCATCCCCGGGTTACACACTTTCTGATCTCTCTGGGCCCATCCTCCCTGGGTTACACACTTTCTGATCTCACTGGTCCCATGCTCCCCGGGTTACACACTGTCTGATCACACTGGACACATCCTCCTGAGTTTACACACTCTCTGATCTCAATGAGTCTATTCGCCCCTGGTTACACAATATCTGATCTCTCTGGGCCCTTTCTCCCCGGGTTACACACTGTCTGATCGCACTGAAGCCATCCTCCCCTGGTTACACACTGTCTGATCTCACTGGGCCCATCCTCCCCGGGTTACACACTGTCTGATCTCACTGGGCCCATCCTCCCCGGGTTACACACTTTCTGATCTCACTGGTCCATTCCTCCCCGGGTTACACACTGTCAGATCTCATGGGGCCCATCTACCCGGGATATACACCGTCTGATCTCACTGGGCCCATCCTCCCTGGGTTACACACTGTCTGATCACACTGGGCCCATCCTCCCCGCGATACACACTGTCTGATCTCACTGGGCCCATCCTCCCCGGGTTACACACTGTCTGATCTCACTGGGACAATCCTCCCCGGGTTACACACTGACTGATCTCACTGAGCCCATCCTCACCGGATTACACACTGTCAGATCTCACTGGGCCCATCCTCCCCGGGAAACACACTGTTTGATCTCACTGGGCCCATCCTCCCCGGGTTACACACTGTCTGTTCAAACTGGGCCCATCCTCTCCGCGATACACACAGTCCGATCACACTGGGCCCATCCTACCCGGGTTACACACTGTCAGATCTCATGGGGCCCATTCTGCCCGGTTTAAACACAGTCTGATCTTACTGGGCCAATCTACCCGGGATATACACCGTCTGATCTCACTGGGCCCATCCTCCCCGCGATACACACTGTCTGATCTCACTGGGCCCATCCTCCCCGGGTTACACACTGTCTGATCTCACTGGGCCCATCCTCCCCGCGATACACACTGTCTGATCTCACTGGGCCCATCCTCCCCGGGTTACACACTGTCTGATCTCACTGGGCCCATCCTCCCCGGGTTACACACTGACTGATCTCACTGAGCCCATCCTCACCGGATTACACACAGTCAGATCTCACTGGGCCCATCCTCCCCGGGAAACACACTGTTTGAACTCACTGGCCCCACCTCCCCGGGTTACACACTGTCTGATCATACTGGAACCATCCTCCCCTGTTTACAGACTATCTGATCTCACTGGGCCATACCTCCCCGGGTTACACACTGTGTGAGCAAACTGGGCCCATCCTCCCCGGGTTACACACTGTCTGATCACACTGGGCCCATCATTCCCGGGTTACACATTGTCTGTTCTCACTGGTTCCATCCTCCCCTGTTTACAGACTATCTGATCTCACTGGGCCAGACCTCCCCGGGTAACACACTGTCTGATCAAACTGAGCCCATCCTCCCCGGGTTACACACTGTCTGATCTTACTGGTCCCATCCTCCCCGGGTTACACACTGTCAGATCTCAATGGTCCCATCCTCCCCGGGGTACACACTGTCTGATCTCACGTGTTCAATCCTCCCCGGGTTACACACTGTCTGATCAAACTGGTCCCATCCTCCCCGGTTTACACACTATCTGATCTCAGTGGGCCCTTCCTCCCCGGTTTACACACTATCTGATCTCAGTGGGCCCTTCCTCCCCGGTTTACACACTGTCTGATCACACTGGCTCCACCCTACCCGCGATACACACTGTCTGATCGCACTGAACCCATCCTCCCGGGATACACACTGTCAGATCTCACTGGGCCCATCCTCCCCGGGTTACACACTTTCTGATCTCACTGGTCCCATCCTCCCCGGGTTACACGCTGTCAGATCTCATTGGGCCCATCCTCCCCGGTTTACCCACTTTCTGATCACACTGGGCCCATCTACCCGGGATATACACCGTCTGATCTCACTGGGCCCATCCTCCCTGGGTTACACACTGTCTGATCACACTGGGCCCATCCTCCCCGCGATACACACTGTCTGATCTCACTGGGCCCATCCTCCCCGGGTTACACACTGTCTGATCTCACTGAGCCCATCCTCACCGGATTACACACTGTCAGATCTCACTGAGCCCATCCTCACCGGATTACACACTGTCAGATCTCACTGGGCCCATCCTCCCCGGGAAACACACTGTTTGATCTCACTGGGCCATACCTCCCCGAGCTACACAATGTCTGATCAAACTGGGCCCATCCTCTCCGCGATACACACTGTCAGATCTCACTGGGCCCATCCTCCCCGGGTTAAACACTGTCTGATCTCACTGGGCCCATCCTCCCCGGGTTACACACTTTCTGATCTCACTGGTCCAATCCTCCCCGGGTTACACACTGTCAGATCTCATGGGGCCCATTCTGCCCGGTTTAAACACAGTCTGATCTTACTGGGCCAATCTACCCGGGATATACACCGTCTGATCTCACTGGGCCCATCCTCCCTGGGTTACACACTGTCTGATCACACTGGGCCCATCCTCCCCGCGATACACACTGTCTGATCTCACTGGGCCCATCCTCCCCGGGTTACACACTGTCTGATCTCACTGGGCCCATCCTCCCTGGGTTACACACTGTCTGATCTCACTGGGCCCATCCTCCCCGCGATACACACTGTCTGATCTCACTGGGCCCATCCTCCCCGCGATACACACTGTCTGATCTCACTGGGCCCATCCTCCCCAGGTTACACACTGTCTGATCTCACTGGGACAATCCTCCCCGGGTTACACACTGACTGATCTCACTGAGCCCATCCTCACCGGATTACACACAGTCAGATCTCACTGGGCCCATCCTCCCCGGGAAACACACTGTTTGATCTCACTGGCCCCACCTCCCCGGGTTACACACTGTCTGATCATACTGGAACCATCCTCCCCTGTTTACAGACTATCTGATCTCACTGGGCCATACCTCCCCGGGTTACACACTGTCTGAGCAAACTGGGCCCATCCTCCCCGGGTTACACACTGTCTGATCACACTGGGCCCATCATTCCCGGGTTACACATTGTCTGTTCTCACTGGTTCCATCCTCCCCTGTTTACAGACTATCTGATCTCACTGGGCCAGACCTCACCGGGTTACACACTGTCTGATCAAACTGAGCCCATCCTCCCCGGGTTACACACTGTCTGATCTTACTGGTCCCATCCTCCCCGGGTTACACACTGTCAGATTTCAATGGTCCCATCCTCCCCTGGGTTACACACTGTCTGATCTCACGTGTTCAATCCTCCCCGGTTTACACACTATCTGATCTCACTGGGCCCTTCCTCCCCGGGTTACACACTTTCTGATCTCACTGGACCCTTCCTTGCCGGGTTACACACTGTCTGATCACACTGGCTCCATCCTCCCCGCGATACACACTGTCTGATCGCACTGAACCCATCCTCCCGGGATACACACTGTCTGATCTCACTGGGCCCATCCTCCCCGGGTTACACACTTTCTGATCTCACTGGTCTCATCATCCCCGGGTTACACGCTGTCAGATCTCATTGGGCCCATCCTCCCCGGTTTACCCACTTTCTGATCACACTGGGCCCATCTACCCGGGATATACACCGTCTGATCTCACTGGGCCCATCCTCCCTGGGTTACACACTGTCTGATCACACTGGGCCCATCCTCCCCGCGATACACACTGTCTGATCTCACTGGGCCCATCCTCCCCGGGTTACACACTGTCTGATCTCACTGAGCCCATCCTCACCGGATTACACACTGTCAGATCTCACTGAGCCCATCCTCACCGGATTACACACTGTCAGATCTCACTGGGCCCATCCTCCCCGGGAAACACACTGTTTGATCTCACTGGGCCGTACCTCCCCGAGCTACACACTGTCTGATCAAACTGGGCCCATCCTCTCCGCGTTACACACAGTCTGATCACACTGGGCCCATCATTCCCGGGTTACACACTGTCTGATCTCACTGGTTCCATCCTCCCCTGTTTACAGACTATCTGATCTCACTGGGCCATACCTCCCCGGGTTACACACTGTCTGATCAAACTGGGCCCATCCTCCCCGGTTACACACTGTCTGATCTCACTCGGCTCATCCTCCCCGGTTGAAACACTGTCAGATATAACTGGGCACATTATTCCCTAGTTACACACTGTCTGATCTCACTGGGATCATCCTCCCTTGGTTACACACTGTCTGATCTCACTGGTCACATCCTAACCGGGTTACACACTGTCTGATCTCACTGGGCCCCTCCTCCCCGGGTTAAACACTGTCTGATCTCACTGGTCCCATCCTCCCCGGTTTACACACTTGTCTGATCTCACTTGGCAACAGCCGCCCCTCCTCCCGTTTACAAACTGTCTTATATCACTGTGCCACCCTCACCGGGTTAAACACAGTCTGATCAAACTGGTTCCATCCTCCCCGGTTTACACACTATCTGATCTCACTGGGCCCTTCCTCCCCGGGTTACACAGTTTCTGATCTCACTGGCCCCATCCTCCCTGGGTGACAAACTTTATGATCTCACTGGACCCTTCCTTGCCGGGTTACACACTGTCTGATCACACTGGGCCCATCCTCCCCGCGATACACACTTTCTGATCGCACTGAACCCATCCTCCCCGGGTTACACACTGTCAGATCTCATTGTGCCCATCCTCCCCGGTTTACACACTGTCTGATCTCACTGGGCCCATCTACCCGGGATATACACCGTCTGATCTCACTGGGCCCATCCTCCCCGGGTTACACACTGTCTGATCTCACTGGGACAATCCTCCCCGGGTTACACACTGTCGGATCTCACTGGGCCCATCCTCCCCGGGTTACACACTGTCTGATCTCACTGGACCCATCCTCCCCGGGTTACACACTGTCTGATCTCACTGGGCCCATCCTGCCGGGTTACACAATGTCAGATCACACTGTCCCATCCTCCCGGGGTTACACACTGTCTTATCTCACTGGGCCCTTCCTCCCCGGTTCACACACTGTCTTATCTCACTGGTCCCATCCTCCACGGGTTACACACTGTCTGATCAAACTGGTCCCTGCTCCCTAGATTACACACTAGCAGATCTGACTGGGCCCATCCTCACCGGGTTACACACTGTCTGATCTCACTGAGCCCTTCCTCCCCTGGTTACACACAGACTGCTATCACTGGGCATATTCTCCCTGGGTTACACACTAAATAATCTTCCTGGGCCCTTGCTACCCGGTTACACACTTTCTGATCTCACTGGTCCCATCCTCCCCGGGTTACACACTGTCTGATCTCACTGGGCCCATCCTCCCCGGGTTACACACTGTCTGATATCACTGGACACATCCTCCCCGGGTTACACACTTCCTGATCTCACTGGAACCATCCTCCCCTGTTTACAGACTATCTGATCTCACTGGGCCATACCACCCCGAGTTACACACTGTCTGATCAAACTGGGCCCATCCTCCCCGGTTACACACTGTCTGATCTCACTCGGCTCATACTCCCCAGGTGACACACTGTCTGATCTCACTGGTCCCATCCTCCGCGGTTTACACACTGTCTGATCTCACTTGGCAACACCCCCCCCCCCCTCCTCCCGGTTACAAACTGTCTTATATCACTGGTCCCATCCTCCCCGGTTTACACACTATCTGATCTCACTGGGCCCTTCCTCCCCGGGTGACACACTTTCTGATCTCATTGGGCACATCCTCCCCGGGTTACAAACTTTCTGATCTCACTGGACCCTTCCTTGCCGGGTTACACACTGTCTGATCACACTGTGGCCATCCTCCCCGCGAAACACACTGTCTGATCGCACTGAACCCATACTCCCCGGTTTACACACCATCTGATCTCACTGGGCCCATCCTCCCCGGGCTACATACTGTCTGATCACAATGGGCCCATCCTCGCCGCGATACACACTGTCTGATCTCACTTGGCCCATCCTCCCCGGGTTACACTCTGTCTGATCTCACTGGGACAATCCTCCCCGCGATACACACTGTCTGATCGCACTGAACCCATCCTCCCCGGGTTACACACTGTCTGATCTCACTGGGCCCATCCACCCCGGGTTACACAGTTTGTGATCTCACTGGTCCCATCCTCCCCGGGTTACACACTGTCAGATCTCATTGGGCCCATCCTCCCCGGTTTACACACTGTCTGATCACACTGGGCCCATCAACCCGGGATATACACCGTCTGATCTCACTGGGGCCATCCTCCCCGGGTTACACACTGTCTGATCTCACTGGGCCTATCCTCCCCGGGTTACACACTGTCTGATCTCACTGGGCCCATCCTCCCCGGGTTACACACTGTCTGATCTCACTGGACCCATCCTCCCCGGGTTACACACTGTCTGATCTCACTGGGCCCATCCTGCCCGGGTTACACAATGTCAGATCACACTGTCCCATCCTCCCGGGGTTACACACTGTCTTATCTCACTGGGCCCTTCCTCCCCGGTTCACACACTGTCTTATCTCACTGGTCCCATCCTCCACGGGTTACACACTGTCTGATCAAACTGGTCCCTGCTCCCTAGATTACACACTAGCAGATCTGACTGGGCCCATCCTCACCGGGTTACACACTGTCTGATCTCACTGAGCCCTTCCTCCCCTGGTTACACACTGACTGCTATCACTGGGCATATTCTCCCTGGGTTACACACTAAATAATCTCCCTGGGCCCTTGCTACCCGGTTACACACTTTCTGATCTCACTGGTCCCATCCTCCCCGGGTTACACACTGTCTGATCTCACTGGGCCCATCCTTCCCGGGTTACACACTGTCTGATATCACTGGACACATCCTCCCCGAGTTACACACTTCTGATCTCACTGAACCCATCCTCCCCAGGTTACACACTGTCTGATCTCACTGGGCCCATCTTCCCCGGGTTACACACTGACTGAGCTCACTGAACCCATCCTCCCCGGGTTACACATATTCTGATCTCACGGAGCCTTTCCTCCCCTGGATACACACTGACTGATCTCACTGGGCTCATTCTCCCTGGGTTACACACTATCTGATCTCACTGGGCCCTTGCACCCCGGGTTACACACTTCCTGATCTCACTGTTCCCATCCTCCCCGGTTTAAACCCTGTCTGATCTCACTGGTCCCACCGTCCCGGTGTTACACACTGTCTGATCTCACTGAACCCATCCTCCACGGGTTACACACTGTCTGATCTCACTGGGCCCATCCTCGCCAGGTTACAAATGTCTGATCTCACTGGGCCCATCCTCCCCGCGTTACACACTGTCTGATCTCACTGGGCCCATCCTCCCGGGTTACACACTGTCTGATCTCACTGGGCCCATCCTCCCCGGGTTACACACTGTCTGATCTCACTGGGCCCATCCTCCCGGTTTACACACTGCCTGATGTCACTGGGCCCATCCTCCCCGGGTTACACACTGTCTGATCTCACTGGGCCCATCCTCCCGGTTTACACACTGCCTGATGTCACTGGGCCCATCCTGCCCGGGTTACACTCTGTCTGACCTCACTGGGCCCATCCTCTCTCGGGTTACAAACTGTCTGATCTCACTGGCACATCATCCCCGGTTTACACACTGCCTGATGTCACTGAACCCATCCTCCCCGGGTTGCATACCGTCTGATCTCACTGGGCCCATCCTCCCCGGGTTACACACTGTCTGATCTCACTGGGCCCATCCTCCCCGGGTTACACACAGTCTGACCTCACTGAGCCCATCCTCCCCGGGTTACCCACTGTCTGATCTCACTGGGTTCATCCTTCCCGGGTTACACACTGACTGATTTCACTGGGCCCATCCTCCACTGGTTACACTCTGTCTGCTCTCACTGGGTCCATCCTCCCCGGGTTACACACTGTTTAATCACACTGGGCCAATCCTCCCCGGGGTAACACACTGTCTGATATCACTGGGCACATCCTCACCGTGTTACACACTGTCTGATCACACTGGGCCCATCATTCCGGGGTTAAACACTGTCTGATCCCACTGGTCCATCCTCCCATTGTTACACACTGTCTGATCTGACTCGGCTCATCTTCCACGGTTTACACACTTTCTGATCTCACGGTTCCCATCCTCCCCGGTTTACAGACTGTCTGATCTCACTGGTACCATCCTCTCCGGTATACACACTGGCGGATCTCACTGAGCCCATTCTCCGCGGTAACACACTGTCTGATCTCACTAGGCCCATCCTCCCCGTTTTACACACTGTCTGATCTCACGGTTCCCATCCTCCCCGGGTTACAAACTGTCTGATCTCACTGGGCACATCGTCCCCAGGTTACACACTGTCTGATCTCACTGGGCCCATCCTCCCCGGGTTACAAACTGTCTGATCTCACTGGGCACATCGTCCCCAGGTTACACACTGTCTGATGTCATCGGGCCCATCCTCCCCGCGTTACACACTGTCTGATCTCACTGGGCCCATCCTCCCCGGGTTACACACTGTCTGATCTCACTGGGTCCATCCTCCCCGGGTTACACACTGTCTGATCTCACTGGGCCCATCCACCCCGGATTACACACAAACTGATCACACTGAGCACATCCTTCCCGGGTTTCACACTTCCTGATCTCACTGAACCCATCCTCCCCGGTTTACGATCTCACTGGTCCGATCCTCCCCGGGTTGCACACTGTCTGATCTCAGTGGGCCCATCCTCCCCGGGTTACACACTGTCTGATCAAACTGGTCCCATCCTCTCCGGGTTGCACACTGTCTGATCACACTGGGCCCATCCTCCCCGAGTTACACACTGTCTGATCTCACTGGGCCCATCCTCCCTATGTTGCACACTGCCTGATCTCACTGGGCCCATCCGCACCGGGTTACACACTGTCAGATCTCACTGGGCCCATCCTCCACCTGTTACACACTGTCTGATCTCACTGGGCCCATCCTCCACCGGTTACACACTGTCTGATCTCACTGGGCCCATCCTCCCCGGGTTACACTCTTCCAGATATCACTGAAACCATCTTCCCCGGGTTATCTACTGTCAGATCTCACTGGGCCCATCCTCCACGGGTTACACACTATCAGATCTCACTGGGCCCATCCTCACCGGGTTACACACTGTCTGATCTCACTGAGCCCTTCCTCCCCTGGTTACACACTGACTGCTATCACTGGGCATATTCTCCCTGGGTTACTCACTAAATAATCTCCCTGGGCCCTTGCTACCGGGTTACACACTTTCTGATCTCACTGGTCCCATCCTCCCCGCGTTACACACTGTCTGATCTCAGTGGGCCCATCCTCCCCGCGTTAAACACTGTCTGATCTCAGTGGGCCCTTCCTCCCCGGTTACACACTGTCTGATCTCAGTGGGCCCATCCTCCCCGGGTTACACACTGACTGATCTCACTGGTCCCATCCTCCACTGGTTACACACTGTCTGCTCTCACTGGACCCTTCCTCCCCGGGTTACACACTGTCTGATCTCACGGAGCCTTTCCTCCTCTGGATACACAATGACTGATCTCACTGGGCACATTCTCGCTTGGTTACACACTATCTGATCTCACTGGGACCTTGCAACCCGGGTTACACACTTCCTGATCTCACTGGTCCCATCCGACCCGATTTACACCCTGTCTGATCTCACTGGTCCCATCGTCCCGGTGTTACACACTGTCTGATCTCACTGGGCCCATCCTCCACGGGTTACACATGTCTGATCTCACTGGGCCCATCCTCCACGGGTTACACACTGTCTGATCTCACTGGGCCCATCCTCACCGGGTTACACATGTCTGATCTCACTGGGCCCATCCTCCCCGCGTTATACACTGTCTGATCTCACTGGGCCCATCCTCCCGGATTACACCCTGTCTGATCTCACTGGGCCCATCCTCTCCGGGTTACAAACTGTCTGATCACACTGGCACATCATCCCCGGAGTTACACACTGTCTGAACTCACTGGGCCCATCCTCCCCGGTTGACACACTATCTGATCTCACTCGGCCCATCCTCCCCGGGTTACACTCTGATGATCACACTGGGCCCATGCTCCCCAAGTTACACACTTTCTGATGACACTGGGCTCATCCTCCCCGGGTTACACACTGTCTGATCTCACTGGGTCCATTCTCCCCCGGGTTACACACTTCCTGATCTCACTGAACCCATCCTCCCCGGGTTACCTACTCTCTGATCTCACTGGGCCCATCCTCCCCGGTTTACACATTATCTGATCTCACTGGGCCATCCTCCCCGGGTTACACACTGTCTGATCTCACTGAACGCATCCTCCCCAGTTTACGATCTCACTGGTCCCATCCTCCACGGGTTACACACTGCCTGCTCAAACTGGTCCCATCCTCCCCGGTTTACACACTATCTGATCTCACTGGGCCCACTCTCCCCTGGTAACACACTGTCTAATCTCACTTGGCCCATCCTCCCCGTGTTATACACTGTCTGATCTCACTGGGCCCAACCTCCCCGGGTTACACACTGCCTGACCTCACTGGGCCAATCCTCCCCGCGTTACACACTGTCTGATCTCAGTGGGCCCCTCCTCTCCGGGTTACAAACTGTCAGATCTCACTGGCACATTATCCCCGCGTTACACACTGTCTGATCTCATTCGGCCCATCCTCCCCGGGAAACACAATGTCTGAACTCACTGAATCCATCCTATCAGGGTTACACACTGTCTGATCTCACTGAACACATCCTGCCCGGGTTACACACTGTCTGATCTTACTAGGCCCATCCTCCCCGGTTACACACTGTCTGATCTCACTGAGCCCATCCTACCCGGGTTACATACGGTCTGATCTCACTCGGCTCATCCTCCCCGGGAAACGCACTGCCTGATCACCCTGGGCCAATCATCCCCGGGTTACACATTGACTGATCTCACTGGGCCCTCCCACACGGGGTTACACGCTGTCTGAACTCACTGGGCCCATCCTCCTCGTTTTACACACAGTATGATCTCACTGGGCCCATTCTCCCCTGGATACACATTGACTGATCACACTGGGCCCATTCTCCCCGGGAAACACACTGTCTGATCTCACTGAGCCCATCCTGCCCGTGTTACACACTGTCTGATCACCCTGGGCACATCCTTCCGGGGTTACACACTGTCTGGTCTCACTGGGCCCATCCTGCCCGGGTTACACACTGTCTGATCTCACTGGGCACATCCTCCCCGGTTTACACACTGTCGGATCAAACTGGGCCCATCCTCCCCGGGTTACACACTCTCTGATCTCACTGGGCCCATCCTCCCCGGGTTACAAACTGTCAGATCTCACTGGCACATTATCCCCGCGTTACACACTGTCTGATCTCATTCGGCCCATCCTCCCCGGGAAACACAATGTCTGAACTCACTGAATCCATCCTATCAGGGTTACACACTGTCTGATCTCACTGAACACATCCTGCCCGGGTTACACACTGTCTGATCTTACTAGGCCCATCCTCCCCGGTTACACACTGTCTGATCTCACTGAGCCCATCCTACCCGGGTTACATACGGTCTGATCTCACTCGGCTCATCCTCCCCGGGAAACGCACTGCCTGATTACCCTGGGCCAATCATCCCCGGGTTACACATTGACTGATCTCACTGGGCCCTCCCACACGGGGTTACACGCTGTCTGAACTCACTGGGCCCATCCTCCTCGTTTTACACACAGTCTGATCTCACTGGGCCCATTCTCCCCTGGTTACACACTGACTGATCACACTGGGCCCATCTCCCCGGGTAACACACTGTCTGATCTCACTGGGCCCATCCTGCCCGTGTTACACACTGTCTGATCTCCCTGGGCACATCCTCCCGGGTTACACACTGTCTGATCTCACTGGGCCCATCCTGCCCGGGTTACACACTGTCTGATCTCACTGGGCACATCCTCCCCGGTTTACACACTGTCGGATCAAACTGGGCCCATCCTCCCCGGGTTACACACTCTCTGATCTCACTGGGCCCATCCTCCCCGGGTTACACACTGTCTGATCTCACTGGACCCATCCTCCCCGGGTTACACCCTGTCTGCTCTCACTGTTATTATAATTCTAACTAACTCCTCTCTCCAAACCATCAGTTCCGGAGCTGTGTGTTTATTTCGGAGTTATTCATCACAGAAAAATTCCTGCCGCCTGAGATTTCCCCATTTTCACTGCTCTGGGCGGAAATGCTCCATTTTCTGTCTAAATTGCCGATGAACCCACCGCGCTCTCCACCCCCGGCCCAGCCCTTGTATTGTGAGCCGGTTCAGCTCATTCCCCGGGTGCTGATGCTGACAGGAATCTCCCCTCCGTCTCTCGTGAGTTATTATCCGATTCTGTGGCTCTTTAACTTCCCTCCCTGTGAGATAAAACATTAAATCTGAGACTTCCGCATTTTCAGTCAGGTAGACGAAAATGCGCCATTTTCTCTGCGGTGCTACAAACCGGAGCTGTGGCACTATGAAGACCCTCCCTCCCTCACTGTGACACTGTGAAGCCCCTCCCACCCTCACTGTGACACTGTGAATCCCCTCCCTCCCTCACTGTGACACTGTGAAGCCCCTCCCATCCTCACTGTGACAAAGTGAATCCCCTCCTTCCCTCACTGTGAAACTGTGAATCCCCTCCCTCCCTCACTGTGACACTGTGAATCCCCTCCCTCCCTCACTGTGACACTGTGAAGCCCCTCCCACCCTCACTGTGAAACTGTGAATCCCCTCCCTCCCTCACTGTGACACTGTGAATCCCCTCCCTCCCTCACTGTGACGCTGTGAATCCCCTCCCTCCCTCACTGTGACACTGTGAATCCCCTCCCTCCCTCACTGTGACACGGTAAATCCCCTCCCTCCCTCACTGTGACACTGTGAATCCCCTCCCTCCCTCACTGTGACAATGTGAAGCCCCTCCCTCCCTCACTGTTAAACTGTGAATCCCCTCCGTCCCTCACTGTGACACCGTGAATCCCCTCCCTCCCTCACTGTGACACTGTGAATCCACTCCCTCCCTCACTGTGACACTGTGAAGCCCCTCCCTCCCTCACTGTTACACTGTGAATCTCCTCCCTCCCTCACTGTGACACCGTGAATTCCCTCCCTCCCTCACTGTGACACTGTGAATACCCTCCCTCCCTCACTGTGACACTATGAATCCCCTCCCTCCCTCACTGTGACACTGTGAATCCCCTCTCTCCCTCACTGTGACACTGTGAAGCCCCTCCCTGCCTCACTGTGACACTGTGAATCCCCTCCCTCCCTCACTGTGACACTGTGAATCCCCTCCCTCCCTCAATGTGACACTGTGAATCCCCTCCCTCCCTCACTCTGACACTGTGAATACCCTCACTCCCTCACTGTGACACTGTGAATCCCCTCCCTCCCTCACTGTGACACTGTGAAGCCCCTCCCTGCCTCACTGTGACACTGTGAATCCCCTCCCTCCCTCACTGTGACACAGTGAATCCCCTCCCTCCCTCAATGTGACACTGTGAAGCCCCTCCCTGCCTCACTGTGACACTGTGAATCCCCTCCCTCCCTCACTGTGACACTGTGAATCGACTCCCTCCCTCACTGTGAATCCACTCCCTCCCTCACTGTGACACTGTGAAGCCCCTCCCTCCCTTACTGTGATATAAACTCTGGGCTGAGCAGCCGCGCTGTCCGGTAGTGTGCTGAATGGAGCCGAGTTCTCTCAGTCACAGAGCGCGGCCCCTGTATCCCGGGCAACCATCCTGTTTCTGACCGGAACTCACACACCGGCCCGTTCCTGCCGGCTCGGCACACAGCAAACCCCGCCCACTGCCCACAGCAAACCCCGCCCACTGCCTCAGCAAACCCGGCCCACTGAACACAGCAAACCCCGCCCAGTGCACACAGCAAACCCCGCCCACTGCCCCAGCAAACCCCGCCCACTGCCCCAGCAAACCCCGCCCACTGAAAACTGCAAACCCCGCCCACTGCCCCAGCAAACCCCGCCCACTGCAGACAGCAAATCCCGCCCACTGCACAAAGCAAGCCCCGCCCACTGCACAAAGCTAACCCCGCCCACTGCACATCCCCGGATCTGCAAGGGAGCGGTACTGCGCCTGTGCAGGAGAGCAAGGGAACGGCACTGCGCCTGCGCGGAAGGGCAATGCAACTCTGATGTTTCAGGCTGATTGTGAAATCACTGCGCCTGCGTCTTATTTCCCCTCCGCCTCCCTGTCTGAAAGCCGGGCTGGTGTTTGCTGCGGCTGCGCGGAGGGTCGCTCTCGCTGCTTCTCTCTCGGTCCAGTTTCTCCTTGGAGAGGGACCAGGCTTTTAATTCATCACAGCTCAATCACCATGGCCTTGCTCAGACTGAGGTAGAGGGACTGGGATGTCTTTGCACTGCGCTCCTGGGAAAAGGCGGACAGCGGGAATGTTCACTACAGCACCCACAGTGGTGGAAGGAATTATTCTGAACATAGCGACAGGAGGAGGCCATTTAGCCCCTTCAGACTGTTCCACTTTTGCTGTAGATCATAGGTGATCTGGGTCTTCAGTCACTGCATCCGCCGTGGTTCGTTAACCCTTAATGCCCAACAAACATCTATTAATCTCAGTTTTGACATTTTCAATTGACCGAGCCTCAACAGCTTTTAGGAGGAGAGTGTTCCAGTTATCCACTATCCCTTTTGTGAAGAAATACTTTGACATCATTAGAGCTTAGCTCTAATTTGAAGGTTATGCCTCATTGTTCAAGACTCCTCTGCCAGAGGAAATAATGTCACTCTATCCACTCTACCGAATCCTTTAATCACCTTAAACATCTCAATTAGATCACCACTTCATCTTCTGGGGAATACAAAACCTAGTCTGTGCAACCTGTCCTCATAATTGAACACTTTTATCTCTGGTGCCATTCCAATGAACCTGCGCAGCATCATAGAAACATAGAAGATAGGAGCAGGAGTAGGCCATTCGGCCCCTCGAGCCTGCTCCGCCATTTAATCAGATCATGGCTGATCATCCAAATTCAGTACCCTGTCCCTGCTTTCTCCCCATATCTCTTGATCCCTTTAGCCTTAAGAAATATATCTAACTCCTTCTTGAATATATTTAATGAATTGGCCTCAACTGCCTTGTGTGGTAGAGAATTCCAGAGGTTCACCCTCTCTTGGTGAAGAAATTCCTCCTCGTCTCTGTCCTAAATGGCTTACCACTTATTCTTAGACTGTGACCTCTGGTTCTGGACTCCCCGGCCATCGGGAACCTGCTTCCTGCATCTAGTCTGTCTATTCCTGTTAAGATTTTCTAAGTTTCAATGAGATCCCCTCTCATTCTTCTAAACTCCAGCAAATATAAGCCCAATCGACCAAATCTCTCCTCATACATCATTCCTGCAATCCCAGGTATCAGTCTGGTGAATCTTCGCTGCACTCCATCCATGGCAAGAACATCCTTCCTCAGATAAGGCGACCAAAACTGCACACAATACTCAAGGTGTGGTCTCACCAAGGCCTCCAAGACAAATATATTTTCCAAGGGGCGATGCCCAGAACTGAATAACATGTGGAACAATATTCACTGTTGAAAATGTATTCAGACAGGTGTTATCAAATTTAGAACAAAGCGATAATAAACCATGGCAAGAGGAAGTATTGCGAATTATATGTACCTGTATTGCCTACTGCTCAGAAACAACAGGTTCCTACTCCTGGACTGCCGAGTACACAGACAGGAGTTTACACTGAATGTTTCACGGTCCTTCAGATATAAGTTTGAGCCAAGGCCTTTTGTGCTGAGATCGAACAGATTGTTACACTGGAAATAGAGGAAATCGATTGCCGAAAATAACTGAACACAGAAATAACAAAACCAACATCAGATTTTTGGAGTTTAGTTTAGAACATTAACCCTGAACATTCAGCCACTGTTTCTAAACATGAAGTTGCGATTCCAATAACGGATGTTTTACTCCTCCAGACCTGACACTGCAGATTTACTGAATCCAGCGTCAGTTCCCGCTGCACAGAACATTAAGCAGCGCCGCGACTGCAGAAGCACATCGATAAAATAGTCACATTGCTGGAAGTACAACACGTCTGCTCTGTAAATCTGATTGTCTTTAACCATCTAAATCTGTTACTGTTAACAGTGAACATTTACATTACACAATACTGAATCTGATGGCGAAATATCCGATCGTCATCGTTGCACATCTGAAATGTTACAACATTTCGGTAAAGGACAATTCTGGAAACTCCAGTCAGTCTTTGAAGAGCTTAAACATGGTGTTTTTAGTCTCCATGATAATCAGGGGCCTGTGTTAAACGAGCAGGGACATGAATCCAGAAAACATCGGGACAAACGCCTCTCTCAGTTTAAAAAACAGAACCCTCGGCCAAGGAAGGGAGCTGGATCAGGTGACCACACTAAATAATAAATTGTGAGCAATTTTACAAATCTTTATTAAAATATAAGACTTATGTCTCATTTTATCACCAGTATAGGAACAGGGATACACTGCTGCAGTTGTACAGGGCCTTTGTGAGACCACACCTTGACTACTGTGTGCAGTTTTGGTCGCCTTCTGAGGAAGGATGTTCTTGCCATGGAAGGAGTTCAGCGAAGATTCACAAGGCTGATACCTGGGATGGCAGGAAAGACATATGAGGAGAAATTCGGTCGATTGGGCTTATACTCGCTGGAGTATAGAAGAATGAGAGGGGATCTCATCGAAACATATCAAATTCTGACAGGTCTGGACAAACTAGATGCAGGAAGAATGTTCCCGAATGTCGGGAGTCCAGAAGCAGGGGACATAAGCTAAGGACAAGGGGTAAACCATTTAGGACAGAAATGAGGAAGAATTTCTTCACCCAGAGAGTGGTGAACCTGTGGAATTCTCTACCACAGAAGGTAGTTGAGGCCAAGTCATTAATGGCCCGAAAATTAGACCTAATACGCGAGAGTACGCGCTGTGTACTCTCGCGTTTTAGGTCTCCAATTGCCGGTTTCTAGCATGCACTGCGCATGCGCGGGAAACCGGCACTTCGTGAATTCAAAAGGGGGCGGTTCCTAAGTGAACCCCGTGCGCGCTACAGGCTGCGCGCACGCAGTGCACTTAGTGCTTTGAACGCGCAGGTAAGCATGGAAGATTTTACACATAAGAAAGGAGGCGTTGGACCCTCTTTTAACAAGGTAAGTAGTTAATTAAGTATTATTTAAAAAAATTTTCAACATGTTTATCTTTTTTAGAGACTTTAAAGAAAGGTAAGTTTATTTTTATAACATTTAAAAAGATTTAAAAAAAATTCAAAAATTTAATTTTTTGTTTAAAGTGGTTAATTTATTTAACTATACTTATTTTATTAATGTGATGGCTTTTTAAAAAATTTAATTGAGGTTTAGCTGCTCTTTTGTGGGGGTATAGTATTCATAGCTTTGACAGGTCTTCCTGTCAAAACTGTGAATGAAAGATGGTGTGCTGCCATTGGCTCGAACTGAATCACGTGATCCCAGAGCTCGCAGGAACTAATTGCGTCTCTGGTTCACGCAAGCACTGCACAGCTGCTGCCTTGAAACTAAAGTTCGTGTGGGCCCGGAGGAAAAAGGTAGGCGCGGAGTGAGATATCGCGGGGAAGCCTTACCCCCGCGTGAACACTCAGTGTTTAATTTCTGGGCCAATACATTCAAGAATGAGTTAGATATATTTCTTAAAGCTAAAGGGATATGGGGAGAAGGCAGTTACAGTGTACTGAGTTTGGATGATCAGCCATGATCTCATCGAATGGCGGAGCAGGCTCGAGAGGCCGAATGGCCTACTCCTGCTCTTATCTTCTTTGTTTCTATCTCCAGGACCAGTGTGTATATGAGTCAATGGGACTCTCTCTGACCATTGTCCCCAGTCCCTCTCCAGGACCAGTGTGTATCTGAGTCAATGGGACTCTCTCTGATCTTTCTCCCCAGTCCATCTCGTTGACCACTGTGTATCTGAGTCAATGGGACTCACTCTGTCCTTTTTCCCCACTCCATCTCCAGGACCAATGTGTATCTGAGTCAATGGGGCTCTCTCTGACCTTTCTCCCCGGTCTGTCTCCATGACCAGTGTTTATCTGAGTCAATGGGGCTCTCTCTCTGACCTTTCTCCCCAGTCCATCTCCAGGACCAGTGTGTATCTGAGTCAATGTTACTCTCTCTGACCATTCTCCCCGGTGCATCTCTAGGACCAGTGTGTATCTGAGTCAATGGGACTCTCTCTGACCTTTCTCCCCAGTCCATCTCCAGGACCAGTGTGTATCTGAGTCAATGGGACTCTCTCTGACCTTTTTCCCCAGTCCATCTACAGGACCAGTGTGTATCTGAGTCATTGGGACTTTCTCTTACCTTTTTCCCCAGTCGATCTCTGGATGCTCTTTGAATCGGAAGGGTTCTCTCACAATCCTGTGCTGGCTCACCTGATGTTGTTCCTAAGTCTACAATCCCTGTATACTTCGAGCTGTAGAACTTTCTCAATCACTCCGTCATTCACCGGGAGACCTAATTATGGCAGGGCAGAAATGAGAATAATATTGACGGTGTGAAGTAGAATCTCACCTACCAACCACAGCCATATTATTAATTTATTCACTATTGTATCCTACATTTCCCCAGTGAAGGGTCTGTCCTGTGCTCGTTAACTCCCCACAGCAGCACCGCTCAGTTCCCAACACACCCCATCCCAGTAATTAACTTACTGGTCAGTTATCTCGAGTTCACTTTATTAACTGCCAGCTATTGCTCTCAGTCAAACAACCCATATTAATTGTGCACACAGCCCAGTTCTGCCCAGTTGAATACTGCGGTTTATTACACTGTCTCTCTACAGATTCCAGCAGGAAATCCATTACTGAATCTTACACTCTATCACGGATTGCAGAGATAACAGTGGGACCAATCAATCTCGGGATTCTCCGCCACTTATTCAGGGTCGGGTATGACC